>JABXWE010032166.1:0-27948 GCA_014611495.1 Limonius californicus | reverse complement strand
GTTTATGACCTTCAGCAATGGAAATCTAATTACCTTCAAAAATGAAAGGCTAATGACATTCAACAATGAAAGTCTAATGACTTTTCAAAAATCAAAATTAAAGACCTTCAACAATAGAAGTCCAATTAATTTCAACCATGAAAATCTAATGAATTCTGATTATGAAAATTTAATGACCTTCAACAATGGAAATCTAATAACCTTCAATGATGACAGTTTAATGACCTTCAACAATGGAAATCTAATAACTTTCAACGATGAAAATTTAAATACCTTTAACAATAAAACGTTTATGACCTTCAGCAATGGAAATCTAATTACCTTCAACAATGAAAGGCTAATGACATTCAACAATGAAAGTCTAATGACTTTTCAAAAATCAAAATTAAAGACCTTCAACAATAGAAGTCCAATTAATTTCAACTATGAAAATCTAATAACTTTCAACGATCAAAATTTAAATACCTTTAACAATTTTAATGACCGTCAACCATGGCAATCTAATATCCTTCAACAATAGAAGTCTAATGACCTTCAACAATGAAAGGCTAATGACCTTCAACAATGAAAGGCTAATGACCTTCAACAATGAAAGTCTAATGACCTTCGATAAGTTTTATGACCTTCAACCATGGAAATCTAATAACCTTCAACAATGGAAGTCCAATAATTAGTTTCAACCATGAAAATCTAATGAAATCTGATTATGAAAATTTAAGGACCTTCAACAATAGAAGTTTAATGACCTTCAACAATGGAAATTTAATTACTTTCAACAATGAAAGGCTAATGACCTTCAATAATAAAAGTTTTAAGACATTCAACAACGGAAGTCTAATGATCTTCAACAATGGAAATCTAGTGACCTTCAACAACTGAAATCTAATGACCTTCAACAATAAAAGTTTTATGATGTTCAACAATGAAAGTCCAATGACCTTCAACAATGAAAAGCTGATGACCTTCAATAATAAAAGTTTTATACCCTCACGATCGAGATCTAATTACCTTCAACAATAGAAACCTAACGACTTTTAACAGTGGAGTCTTGGTACTTTGTACAGAACAGATTTAGAAGTTTATCTTAGTCAAAAATACTTTAGATAGTGTAGCTGGTATTAATGTTCCTACTGAGGCGGCAATTTAGTTGTCAAAATACTTATTTTCCAAATATTGTGGTGGCAAGAGATTTTTCAAGTGTTTGCATATTTTAACTGTTTCAATTCAGCTTAATAGATGAGTTTTATTTAAAAATATTTCGTTTTCTATTAATACCTTGTTTGAACCTCTAAAATCATTGTATGCATGAACTAATTCAACAATAGAATGGGAAACATCATTCATATAAGTGCACGGTGGGAAAGTATCCAAGCAAACTGAATGAAATTGATTGGAATCTTGCATTGTAAGTGCTGCAAATGTTTCAAAATCCCTTTCTTTAATTGCTTTAATCATCCGTACTGTCCTCTCTGGTACTACTTTGGCAGCTCGATATTTTAAGAAGGGAGAAGTGGCAACACTTTGCTTCATTCCTGATGTGGAGCTATACTTTTTGCGCTGATCATTTACCACTAGGATCAGGATTCGCATCTCAGGCCAATGTGAAGCCGGGACAATTTGAGTTGCAATAGAATCAGAGCCATCTTTTAAACTGCCTGCGTGCCATTGCACCTGAAGTAAAATAAAATTGCTTATTCATGTCTAGGCAACCCATGATTTGAACTATACCCATCCTCCAAAAACACTTCTGCAAGCACTGCCAGATCCACGCCGAGCAAATGCTGAGATATCTCCATCTACCCCATATAAAGTGGCAAAAGCGTAAACTAAACAAGCATATCCTGCAGCAGATGATGCTAAACCTGCTGCTGTTGGAAAATTATTTTCAGAACAAATGTGAATGTTCCATTTTAGAATTTCTGTTGTTTTTCCTTGAGCTCGATTCTTAACTGAAAGGGGAGTTTAAAAACAAAAACTAGCGTAATTACTTTGCAAATATTTTAACCTTTAACCCAAAGATAAAAATAATACATACGATCTTTTAAACAATTAGCTAATCGTGGATTGTCAAAAGTCTCTTCTTTGCCGTTTAGCCAAAATTTATTTTCTTTAAAATTAGGGCTTGCTGTAATGGTAGTTTTAGCACACATCTAAAAATGTATTTATTACCGTTGTTTCCTTAACCAGAAAAATTAATACTTACATAATCTAAACTCAGAGTGCTGCTTACAGAGTCATTTAAGGGCAAAATTAATTCTTCGTCTCTTTTACCCCCTAAAAAATATTACAGAATTAGGTTAGGTATAAAAATAATATCCACTTACAGTATTTAATAACAGCAATATTGACTGGTGCAATGCACGTTACAGTTGTCATTTTTATTACAAAATAAGACTATTAAAAACTAAGAATTTTTGAACTTGCTGTTAGCGGATTTTTGCGCCAATTATTTAAATATTGGGAACGCGTTTACGAGCTGGTAGTAGTAAAAACAGTTGACGTACGTGAGAGGTCAATGCTGACGCAAACTAATGACGTCATAAGTTGTTTGAAAGTAACTTATTCGAATCGTCTTTTTTGTGGTTATTAAGGAGGTACCAAGTCAACAAAGCTATTTTGTCCCTCAAAAACTGTTTTTAGATACATCTTGATATGTAGGTTACCAGTAATCTCTGAGGCCGTTTTTTTTAAATTTCAATGTCAAACTGACCAACACCAAAGAATATAGATAGAATATAGATATTCTTTGGTAACACCATAAAAATTTCTTTCTGCATTATTTGTGCTTACATACGTATCTCTATTGCACTTTGCGTATATATTTAATAAGAGACCTAAATAAAGAAGTACACTGAACAGAAAGTTTCTAGCAAAATTATACGCTCATTAATTTTATTGATTAAAAATACGGAATTTTGTAGATTTCTATGTAGTTTTAAAATATGATATTACTTGTTTTCTCTGAAAATGTACAGTGTGTAGAAAAATTATACTATTTAAATCTGTATGTTTTAATGTTTGAATTCTCTAAGAGTCTCTGATTACGATGGTTTGTTAAAAAGTCATGCACTTTATAAAATCGCATCCCAAATTTTATTTAAAAAATGCTAAAATTTGTTCTTTAAAATTACGAAAATTATGCAAATAGATTAACACAGAAACTTCCAATAGTTGTTGTTGTTTGTTTGTTTTATTTAACGTCGGTCTATTTCTGCTACTATGGCTAACCACCGACGCCAGGGAGCGATCCTACCACACCTGGAAATGTAGCCTGTTTGAGGGTTCTTTTGACGTGCCCAACAACACTTAAACACGGGGCCTACGATTTTACTTCCTATCCGAGAAGAAGGGCCGTTTTAGCGTTTTTTATCGCTCAGAAAAAAAACACCGACCTCGGCGTCCGGATTCGAACCCGGGACAGCTGCGTGAAAGGCATACGGCCAACCTATCCGAGCTACCGGCGCCGGTAACTTCCAATAGTGTACAGACTATTAATTTAAATTTAAACTAATTTTGACATACGATTGGTTATCCCTTGTTTTGGATGATCAAACAGCATTTTTGTGACAGGGAATTTTGCAGTTTTTCTAGTTAGTAGAGTATTTTGGACAGTTCAAAGACCACCCCCCACCACTAACCTTGAAGTTCAAGGTCAAGGCTACAACAGCTCCCCCCACTATCCTTGAATTTGAGGTCAAGGTAAAAACCAACACCACCCTTAAGCCCCCTTACCCCCCTTGAACTGTCAAGGTCGTTGTCAAAGGTCAAACTCTAGATGTATGTCCTTGAAGTGAAGGTTGTATACAAAGGTCACAAACAAATTAAACGAGTAATTTGTATATGTTTTATTATACAAAATTGTATCCACACTTTCCAGTCTTGCTTTTAACCTTCTTTGTCATGGCACGGTATCCCTTTTTGGCGTTTTTCACAGATTTGTAGAATTCCCTCTCTATTTCTTTCTTCTAGCTTTTGTATTTCCTTGTTTAGGAATTCTTGTTTTTTTCTTCTCAAAACTCTGTACGATTCAGTTCATAGTCTGTTATATACGTTCGTTGTTTGTCTCGTCTTCCTTTGTTGCATTTTGATCCGTGCTTCTTTTTTCTTCTTTATATTTAGTTCGCAGTCTTCATCAAACCATCCTTGTCTTTTGTGTCTTTCTTCTCTACCTACAATTTCTTCTGCACTATCTACTATTGTTTCAATGCTTTGCTTAAGTTTCTCCCTCTGTTCCTATTTCTGCTTCTTGTGTCACTCTAAGGTTTATTAGTTCTTGGACTTTTTCTCGTACTTGTTTCTGGTTTCCTCGTTTACCAGTTTGTTCATGTATTTGGGCCTTTCATTTGATTCTCTTCTGTTCTTCTTTGGGTATTTTTTGAAACTTACGCTAACTTTCACCATGGTATGATCCGATTCATGTGCGATTCCCCTAAAGCTTCTTATATTACTTATGTTTGCTTTATATTTCCTTTGAATAAGTACGTGGTCAATTTGTGATTTCGTCCTTCCGTCGTTGGAGTTCCACGTTACTTTGTATATATCCTTCCTGGGGAACTGGGTGCTTCGTATCACCATATCTTTTGATGCTGCGAACTGTACCACACGGTTTCCATTCTCGTTACTTTGTTCATGCAAACTATGGTCAAACTGGTATATTTTCTCTCTTCCTACTTGTGCATTTAGATCGCCTAAAACGATTATTACATCTGATTTTGGTATGTTATTCACTATTTCGTCTAGTTTGGTATAGAATTCGTCCTTTCTTTTCCTTTTCCTTTCCTTTCTTCATCCTTCTGTTCCGTGGGAGCATGTACATTAACTACTGTTATTTTCTGCACTTTCGTTGTCAATCTTAATGTGCAGAAGTATTTATTTATTGGTCTAAAATTTGTTACTAGATGATCTATTTTCTTGTTGACTATAAAGCTGGTTCCGAATTCATGCGTTCCATCACAACCGCTGGGATATAGGGTAAATTTTTCTAGCTCGTGTATCTCTCTATCCGTCCATCTTGTTCCTTTCACTGCTGCTATATCGATCTGATAATTAATTAAGTCTCTTATTGTGGTTTGTAAGGCTCCTATTTTATATAGAGTTCTCAGGTTCCATGTCGCTATTTTCATCTCATTATCATGTGTCCGTTGCTGTTTTTGTCTTCTTTGGTTCCGTCCTGTCCGAGGCCACTGTTGATTTTCTTTAACGTACATATGTCGTATATAGTGTTTTATAGGGAGGGGTTGTTAGCCCTTCGCTCAACCCTCCTCCTTTACCCCGGCTTGGAACCGGCAACAGTAGTCACTGGGCTACTCAATCCACCCAGCGGCCACCGCAGGCGGAGTATACACTGTATAGTTACAGTTTCTGTTTGCTTCTGATTTATATTTATGAACTGTTCCTTATTTGTATTGTATAACCCTACAGTGAGATCAAAAAGTCTAAATAGTTGGTAGCAGATTTTTCAAAAATCCTTATAATAATTCGAATAATATTATGTTGGCTGGATGAATTGGCCAGTGCAGCGCATGCGCACATTTTGACATTTGTATTTTTAACTTAATTGCGTGTTTTGAAAATAATTTTGTGTTTTTGTTCTGAGTTTCATTTTTAATTTCTATTGTGCAAACTTCCGTTATTATTGTAATTTTAAAAATGCCTTTTTCACAAGAGATAGACACGTTTATTGTTACCTATGGCTTATTTCCGTACTGGCCACCAAAACGAAAATGGCTCGTGGACGTACTCCGCTGAAAATAGCTATGTTCAATTTTCACAACAATTTCCAGAAGATCTCGTCACCTATCCTGTTTAGTGCAACATATGCAAATTGTTATTGATCGTTTTATGGATACAGGAAGTGTTGAACGGAAAAGATCTGGCCCACCTAAAATAATTACAGAAGGTGTTATTGCTGATGTACAACAACGCATGCAAGCGAGTCCTAACAAACCTCTTCGTAAATTATCTGCACAAACAGGTAAGCAAACGGCATTAGTTTTTTACATAATTGGTCAAATAATTCTTTTATTTTACAGAACTTTCTTATGGAAGCTGTCAAAGAATTCTTAAGAAACAGTTACGCATGCACCCTTACAAAATTTTTGTTCTACAATTGTATCCAACTGACTTCCAAACAAGGATTAACTATTGTGAATGGTTTCATGCAAATATTAATAATCATGACATCTTAGATAAAACATTCTTTATGGATGAAGCATGGTTTCACCTTACTGGTTATGTGAACTCACAAAATTATCGTACATGGTTTACAGAAAATCCACATAATTATGTTGAATCTAGTTTACATCCAATTAAAGTTGGTGTTTGGGTAGCAATATCACGACGTCGAATTATAGGACCAGTTTTTTTTCACAATACTGTAACCGGTGAACTCTATAGAAATGTAATATTACAAGAATTCTTCGAGCAAGTTCATGATGATGAATTGAGGGATGGATATTTTATCCACGATGGAGCTCCAGCGCACACGGCTCGGGCAACAATAAGATATTTAGAAGAATTATATCCAAATCTTTTAATAATTACCGATATATGGGCACCGAGGTCTCCCGATTTAACACCACCGGATTTTTTTTTTTTGATATTTAAAAAACACCTTTTACAAGAATCGCATGCATAATTTAGAGCAGTTACAGGTAGCAATTACCGATGCCATAAGAAATATTTCTGCAAATACTTTCATTAATGTATTTGAAAACTTAAAATGTAAAATTAATGTTTGTATTGAAAACAGTGGTTTGCATTTGGAGCATTTATTATAAATATATATAAATTTAAGATAAAATCTCTAGTTGTTCTATTTAAATTTCATGTTTTTTATTCCCAAACTCTTGTCGTTAGTGACGCCACTGAACTTCTACTAGTTATCTTTTTTTTTAAGGGCTGCCAACTATTTTTGACTTTTTGATCTCTTGGTATGTCCCCCTTGATGATCATCATCATGTCCACCTTGGGTAATAACGGGCACTAATAATAACATTATTTTTCCAGTTAGAATTAAAAGATATTTTTCCGCTATTGATCTTTATTTATCACATACAATTCAAGGGTGTCAGATACAAATTCTAAATACTGCAGTTTTAAAAAATATGTACAAATAGCTGCTTTATGTCTAATGTAAATGAAACAAAAATTAAACAACACTTGCTAATGTCTACGACTAAAACTAAAACAGTACGCATTAAAAAATAGAACATTTAGTCGGAAATTATACTTAAAACATAGCTGCCACCAATAAAAAAATAAATACGAATAATAGCGTAAAAAATACCACAATGTATACTGGAAATAATACTTCGGACGTTTGCATCTACAAATTTAAAAATGAAGATTATTGCTTGGACATATTAAGTACATTTTGAGATAGTTATTTGAACAATTCAAGCAGGATTTTCCAAGTAAAAAATATGCATATACAATGACATTCTACAGGATGGATCAAATCCGAGCGCATTAATCTATTGGCTTTTAAAAAACATCTTATAAATCTTTGTTATTTTTATAATTAACATTGTCATTAATTTAGATTTAAATTATTTTACAGGCAATTTGGGCATGAAAAGATTAAAATGTACACTAGCATAAATGCATTTTTAAGGCAACATTCAACTTAGTAAAATTATTTAAACTTCAAAAACATTGGTTAGATTCACCCTTACCCTTGCGACTTGGACGAAAGACAATTACAACTTCAACTGTGTTCGTCAACAACGCACAGTTTGCTTAATTTAATTTTTAATTATTAAATATTAAATAACTTCGTATATTTGCACTAGTGGTGTTAAATTTCAAACATTCTACGAATGTATTAAGTTAATATACTGATGGGATTTCAAATACGAGTAAAAGTGCTATTCTTAACTAGTTAGGTTAGGTACTAGTTATGTCTAATCTGCGTAAGTTAAAGCTGATGCCATTTAGGTGCAGATGCTTTGAATATGCACAATGAAACCATTTTTTTCTTACAAGAAAATCTGTATAACTGTACATAAGCAGGATCTAGATTTGATTGAGTAAAATACAACTTTACTATAAAGTATATGGGAACTAGAACCAACTTACATGCGCCGTTTAAAAAGAAAAATGTTACCTAATGGCTGTTCAGCTTTAACCATAAATAGCTATAAAATAATTGCAACATCTATTATTGATATCGACACAGTAACTACTATAATCGCGCATCCTTATCTAAAAGGAGCTCGACACACTGATTCAACATCAATTCAACTAGTGCTACAAAAAATCAGTCAAATTTACTGGAACAATCCTAGCTACACAAAAATTGAGTACCTACAGAGTCCGATTCGGGAAAGAAGTTTCCTGTTGCAGGAGCCTTAAATTAAGTAATGACAGCAAGCAGGGGGAAACAAACACGAGACTTCTTTCAGGATACAGACTTTATTATTGTAAAGTGTAAAAGACAATGGCATAAAAAGTTCTGTAAAAACTTAGTTCCAAATTGTATACCAATGGTTAAAATTTAAATTAGCATAATGAGGTAATTATTTGCAAGAGTTGAGAGTAAATTCCATAATATCTTAATAGTTTTTAAGATCAACACGATTGAAAGTAGTTACACTAGGCCACTGCATTTAATATTTCCAGATGTTGCCTGTTATGGAGCAATCTAAAAGTTATACAATATACTTCGAATTTAAAACAAATTTACTTGTCAGTGATGTTAATTGACTATAAAAATATTCTCTACAGGATTTTTTTATCTCAAAAACGCCATTATGTATTGATCATTCTGTGCAGGGTATACCTTCCTCGAATTTAGTAATAAAATCATTTATTTTTAATACTATAAATCGGCCTAGTGTTATTATTATAATTATTATCTATATTTTTGTGGGTTATTGTTATTTTTTCCTTAAACTTTTACTTCGATGAGTGATGAGTAAAAGTTTTTTTAAATATTTAATTGAAGTAATATCATATTTACATTTAGTAACTCCCACTCAAAAACCAACTCATTATAATAGTTATTATTTTAGTTATCTTCATACTTGAAATTTTTAAAACTCTCCCACTAGAAGGTGCCTTTACTTATAAGCTATCGCTAAATTGTGCAGTACCTATGATTGTCTGCCTTAACTTGTGCAAAACTTCACAAGCAGACTTTTTGAATTGTTTATCACAAATATTTTGTAGAAAAAATAACAATACCTCACAAACAGTACTATCCTATCTAAATTAAAGTCCCTTTTATTATGGGCCCCAAATTAAGCTTCAATTACGAGCTCTGACTTCCTGAATAGAATTTAAATAAGCGCTTTTCAAAGTTAAAGTTACAAAATTGGCTTATTTTACAAACGTTTCAGTCTAACATTGTTTAAAGGTACTATTATTACTGGTATATTTCAAGGTCAACTTGATGCTTCACTCAGATTTCTTCAATTAAACTTTAATAATTTACCCTGTTATATTTGAGTAATATTTAAATAACTACTCAGCAACCAAATATTAAATACTAGTGTATTTATAGAAATAATAGTGCAGGAAGAATAGTTATATCCGCCACTACTTACCCACTATACTGTATTCAAGGTCAACAATTCTATATTCAAGACCATTGGTGAATTGCTTTTAATTTTGGCAAGTAGCTCCTCCTGTTTGTTCCACAGTATTAAAAATTAGGTCAGCTGCCAAAAGGAGCTTAAAATGACTAGGAAGAAGAGCGATCTTCATCATGTTTTACTTATATATTTTAGTTAGATTCAACCTATTGCAAGCAGACTGAAAATGAGATATGAGGACAGAGGCACCGCTTATAACTGTTTATAACCTACAAATAACGGTTAAACATAAGTAGTAGAGTAGAAGGGAATTGGAAATGTTCAAAGAGAGAAGAAAAAGGAAAGTTAAATTAATTTCCTATCACCCATCAGTTTAAGAATAAAGAAGAGATGTAGATTAGCAAGTAGAGGAAGATTTATTTTTAATTGGGGAGTGGAAGGAGACGTATCAAACCTCCACCACTTTGCGCATTATCTATACAGAATAGTAGGGATGGATATGATATAGATTAGGAAATACGGATGAAGGGAAGATGTTACATTCACTCTCCAATATAAATCCGTTTACAAATAAAGATGCAGGGAGTATGTCTAAAATTGGGGAGTAGAAGGAGACGTATTACATCAAACTTCCACCACTTTGCGCATCATCTATACAGAACAGTAGGGATGGATTAGGAAGTGGAAATGAAGGGAAGATGTTACATTCACTCTCCAATATACATTCACTTACAAATAAAGATGTAGGGAATACGCCTAAAATTGGGGAGTAGAAGGAAACGTTTTACATCAAACTTCCACGACTTTGCGCATCATCTATACAGAATAGTAGGGATGGATATGATATAGATTAGGAAGTCGAAATGAAAGGAAGATGTTACATTCACTCTCCAATATACATTCATTTACAAATAAAGATGTAGGGAGTATGTCTAAAATTGGGGAGTGGAAGGAGATGTTTTACATCAAACTTCCACCACTTTGCGCATCATCTATGCAGAATAGTGGGGATGGATATGATACAGATTAGGAAGTAGGACTGAAGGGAAGATGTTCAGTCACTCTCCAATATACATTCATTTACAAATAAAGTTGTAGGGAGTATGTCTAAAATTGGGGAGTGGAAGAAGACGTTTTACATCAAACTTCCACCACTTTGTGCATCATCTATACAGAATAGTAGGGATGGAGATGATATAGATTAGGAAGTGGGAATGAAGGGAAGATGTTACATTCACTCTCCAATATACATTCATTTACAAATAAAGATGTAGGGAGTATGTCTAAAATTGGGGAGTAGAAGGAGACGTATTACATCAAACTTCCACCGCTTTGCGCATCATCTATACTGGATAGTAGGGATGAATATGATAATAGATTAGGAAGTAGGTATGAAGGGAAGATGTTACATTCACTCTCCAATATACAATCATTTACAAATAAAGATGTCGTGAGTGTGTCTAAAATTGCGGAGTGGAAGGAGATGTTTTACATCAAACTTCCACCACTTTGCGCATCATCTAGGCAGAGTAGTAGGGATGGATATGATACAGATTAGGAAGTGGGAATGAATGGAAGATGTTACAATTACTCTCCAATATACATTCATTTACAAATAAAGATGTCGTGAGTGTGTCTAAAATTGGGGAGTGGAAAGAAACGTTTTACATCAAATTTCCACCACTTTGCGCATCAAATATACAGAATAGTAGGGATGAATATGATAATAGATTAGGAAGTAGGGATGAAGAGAAGATGTTACATTCACTCTCCAATATAAATTCGTTTACAAATAAAGATGTAGGGAGTATGCCTAAAATTGGGGAGTAGAAGGAGACGTATTACATCAAACTTCCACCACTTTGTGCATCATCTGTACAGGATAGTAGGGATGAATATGATAATAGATTAGGAAGTAGGGATGAAGGGAAGATGTTACATTCACTCTCCAATATACAATCATTTACAAATAAAGATGTCGTGAGTGTTTCTAAAATTGGTGAGTGGAAGGAGACGTTTTACATCAAACTTCTACCTGTTTGTTAATCATCTCTTAACAATATAGTACGGATGGATGCAACATAGGCTGGTAAGTATGAGAAGGAGAGATGTTTGATTTACTCTCTACTTCTTTTTCTGTAACTTTCAGCTCAAAATTAACAATAAGTGATAGGGTTGGATTTAAGAAAACTTTAACGTAAAAAATTACATTAAGCATATCACCAGTAAAATAAAGATCCTTTTTCAAGCATTGATTTAAATATCATGAATGAAGCAACATGTTGTTTATTTTATAAAAACAAATGAATTGATTTTATGATTCATACCAAAACCTGTCTGTCAAAACCTACTTGTTGGACCCCTTAACTGTTATTTACTTTAAATATCTGCTCCTTGCATGTTAATTTTTGAGCTTTGTCTGGGTTAACCCGAAAATGCCTGATTTTATATTGTGTAATGCAAATTTTTGTAAAAATTGCATTCTCCAACTTCCCCCAAACTGAGGGTGTCCAGTCCATTTATACTTAATTAAAACAAAAAGGTACCACTTTGTATACCAACCTGTGACAACATGTAGTATAAATAAAATACTGAATTTGTTATAATT
Organism: Limonius californicus; assembly: GCA_014611495.1. NCBI lineage: Eukaryota > Metazoa > Arthropoda > Insecta > Coleoptera > Elateridae > Limonius > Limonius californicus. The sequence goes on along the minus strand of JABXWE010032166.1, from coordinate 15,804 downwards.
AAGGCGAACGAGTTACGATAACAATCGAGAGAAAAATAAAGTTTTAAAAATCCGTGTGAAAAATATGAAATTCCATATACTACGTAAAAAACAATTCCATGATTACTTCACTTCTTGATACGATTGATTAATTTCCTAAACGAAGCAGTCCACTTGGTGCGAGTGAGTTTGGCACAGTCAGCTTCGTCCAAAGTGCCTTTGGGGCTAAACTTTTCTTTCGGTGTCGCCGTGTTGCTTTTATACTCTGGACAAAAATCCGAAGCAAACCCGGAGTCACTTCCAAAACCTTTATAGAACAAGAAATTGTTGTTTAAATGCTTTAAAAATGTTAATTGTCTCTTGTGTCAAGCAAATAAATATTGTTCCAATTACTAAAAATATTATATTTACGTAATAATTAATAAAAATCCAAAGCAAACTTGGAATCACTTTAAAAACATTTGTGATACAAGAAATTATGGTCTAAAAGCCTGAGAAACAGCACAAAATAACAACATTCTGTCAACCTTTGCTGATAAAACAGAAAACCTTTTAGTAATATTAACGGCATAACCTCACTTAAATAAGAACATGTTAGTTCCTTGTTGTTTTTTTATTATTGCAATAATTTAACTTAAATAATTAATACAAATGTGTTTAAAATACAAACCTCTAATGCTGGCACAAGCCTGACTAGTATGGCTAAGATCATCGTGCTCTTTATCTTTATCATCGAATTCTTGGCAACGTGAGGCAGAGTCTGAAGCGTCATCCATAAAAGAAATGGCAAGTTCTGCGAAAGGAATGCTCAAAGAGGAGCATTCACTGGGACTGACAGTCTGGCTGCCTAAAGGACGGAACCATTCTGACAGACTCTCACCCTCTCCACTAATCGGGGAGGGTGGGGGCTTAATCATATTTCGCATCTCTAGGAATGGTGTTTGGAGGCAGGAAAAAAGTTTACGACTGCAAAAAATAAATAGAACAAAGTTTAACTTATGGATTATTTCATACTCACTCATATTTTGGATTGCGAGGTATTCCAAATGCTGCTTTAGTATAGGAACACACGGAGCACTTACGCCTCTTGCAAGTTGCAAGATGTCTCATGGCTTTCTGGAACTGTGAACTTAAGGCTGCGTTTTGTGAAGCCACTAATTTTAATTCATTCATCTAGAAAAGATGGAAACTGTTAGGTTAATAAAGTTATGCCCTAAAGTAAACCGTTTTCAAAATACAGTGTTAAATTATTATTTATTAAATAATTACAATTTCAGAAAAACCAATATTTATTTTTATTTTAGTTTAAATTCACTATAAAGATTGTTCAAAATGGCCACCGCTACTCTCGATATACATTCTCTCCTCTTAAGAGAGATCTGGTTGCCCTACGTAACATATCATTGTTATTCCGAATTAGTTCTGCTGCCTCAAAAAAGTGTCTCTTAAGATCTTAAACAGTTTCTGATGCTGTTTGGTATGCCATATCTTTCATATGGCCCACAAATAATACTCTAAACAAGTTAAATCTGGAGATTTCGGGGGCCAGGGGTTCTTCTCTAGAGCTTACGTCTTTCTGAATGGCGAAAGGCTTGGTTGCGCAGTGGTCTAGGTGGGTCGTTAAAGTATTTAGGGGGAGTGTAATCCGATTACGATCTAGTTCTACCGAAGTGAGAGGCGTAGGTACTACTTTTACACTATTTAAATTTTACCTATATTGTTTAATCACCGTGAATACCGTTTTTTACAACTGCAATTCCGCACGAAATAGATTTAGGTATTCAAATATTAATATTTGATTATGAAGTAAGTAAATATGTTCTATGCGTGACAAAAAGCAAATTCCCCGAAGCTCATAATTTACTTATATAGTTAAGTTACAGTAATTTATAAATAAATAACTAAATAAAATTTTGTAATTCTAAAATAAAAACGTTTAAAACCAAGTTTTTCTTTTATACGGTAATGCTGCAGTAATAATTGGCAATTTAAATAAAAATTGTATTGTGTTTGCGTACGCCACTGAAACGAGTAGCCCTCAACGGCGGAGTTACCGGTGAAAGTGTCCGCCTCGCCTGACCGTTCTTTCGCCATTTAAAAAGACATAAGCTCTACCAATTACATGTCCTTCAAACCGTTGATCCAAAAATTGTCTTTCACGTAACGCTAAGTGCAGGGGCACCATCATGCTAGTACCACATACCATGTCTGATCGCTAGAGCGACATCAACTAACAATCCTCCCAAATGATCTTCTAAAAAATTTAAATATCTGTCGACGGTTAAAGGGTTTTCAAAAACGAATGGACCAATGAGCATGTTATCAATAATTCCACACCAGGTATTCGCTGAAAACCTCTGTTGATAATTTGACACTGTGATTTCGTGTGGATTCTTCAAGTCCCAAGAGTGGCTGTTCTTTCTGTTCATTAATACATTCCTTGTAAAGGGTGTTCCAATAAGATGGATCGAAGTTAACAGTAAATAAGACAATGTTATTTGTTAAAAAAATTTTGTTTTCTTTATTGAATCATGTTATTTGGTACATGGCAATTATGTGTGAAAGATAATTTCGCCCAAATGTCGCTAACATGGAGCCAACTCAAAAGAAATATTCGCAAAGGAAACAAATGGCCCACTTTGGACAGTGAACTGATACAGCTTATACAACAAGAAGTGATTAATATTTCTCCGGAAAACAGAAAATAGTTACATAAACGAGGGTACTTTTCATGCACAGGTGATCATTAATTTTGGTGGCGAGGATGATAGCGATAGCGCCGGAGACTATTTTGATAAGTTAGATGAACTATGTGCAGGCGGACAATAAGTTACAAAACATTCTTAAAAGCTGGTCCTGTTAAATTATATTTTTTATACTGTGTTAACTTTTACTTTAAACAAATTACAGATTTCTTTTTTTCAAATAAAATTTTACAAGCCGATCCTGGTATTTTACCTGCAGTACACCTTTTAAGTGGGTTTTACATAGCATTACTACTTAAGCTTTTAAGACGGTTTAACCAAATAGCTCTACGCCAACTATAATAATGAATGACCTTCACCTAATACAGGGAATTTTTCTTTTTAATATACATAGCGTATGTATACTTTTAAAAGAAACGCATCAATTTCGCCTATTGTGTAGGCAACCTACTATACAGACAACTCAAGCATGCTGTGACCACAGCAATCAAATTAATTCAATGCTAAAAAATAAAATTAATCTTTATTTAGTGTCAAACAATTGTTAGAAAATTTAAATCAGAGGGATGCGTAATAAATTCCCATAAAATAAAAACTGAAAGTAATCACGTTTTAACCGAAGAAATGAAATGAAATATTTTATGCTACGTTGAATAATAATAATTAAAAAAAGTTTGCCATCGCCGGGAATTGAACTCGGATCAACTGCTTGGAAGGCAGGTATGCTGACCATTACACCATTTTGCCGCTTATGTATGTGTTTTGTACAAAAGAAATATAATGTGCACGGACCTTACGGGAACATCCTGTCGATTTTTATATTTAATAAATACGTCATCATCTGCGTCCTATATACCTACAAGGTGAAATACTTATTTAATATAAACACTGCATCAACATAACCTTCATACTCAAATAATTCACAACTATAGTGACGTTTGTTTCTGATTTTTAGTTGTCGGTAAAGTTGGTTGCATACACAATAGGCGAAATTGACGCGTTTCTTTTAAAAGTATACATAGGCTATGTATACTCAAAAGAAAAATTCCCTGTATAGTACTATACAATGTTTACGTTTGTTCCTCAAATTAAATGACATCCATCAGTAATCTAACCACACTAAAAGAGGGTGATCCCATTAATATAGCTCGAATTTAAATATGGATAGAGATATAAATAAGATAAACATACAATCTATTATAAACAAGAAAAATATATTTTGTATACAGGGTTTCTCATTACCACGTCAAACTCAAATATTAGCATTATTAAAATGATTTGGAAAGTTTTCTTCTTTTATAAGTGATGTAGTGCCAAAATGCGCGAATTATAAAAATATTTTTAGATATACAGGGTGATTGGCTGCAGCGCAGCATCTTCAAGGTATTGTTTTTTAAATAGAACGCCCTGAATATTTTTACATTTTTGAATTCAGCGTAAAATTATCTATCCAACGATCTCTCTGTGCTATTCACAGATCCAACATGCCCCACCCTTGAAAAACCCCATGCCCCAGACACCACAAACACCCTGGGAAAGTGCAGTGCTCAGGATTCGAACCTGAGCGACTTTGGTAGAATAACTCCGAAGCCAAGCGCTGCGACCACAACTCTACCGCGGTCCCCTAACCTAACCTATCTAAAAAGTCAAAATTCAGGTGCTACACTAATATAAATTAAAACAGAATAATGCAAAAACATAACAAAGAAGTTAGTAAATAAGGTTTTTTTCAATGATAAAATAGTTGTTTTACTTATTTTAAAACTCCAGAGATTAAGGAACAACTTGCAGCTGTATAAATATTTTGTTATTATCACTTTTGAAATGTTTGTAGCTATAACTATCTACTAAATTTATATTCATATATGACTTGCATACTGCAAATTGATCTCTTTTACGTTTTATAGTTACTACTAAAAAATATTTTTCTTAGAAGTTTTTTTATATTACCATTCCTAAGAGAATTATGTAATTTCAAAGAAATTGGTTAATTGGAGAAAACAAAAATAGTCATAATCAAGTAGTTTCTTTTCCAATTTCATATCCCATAAGAGACAGTCTGTATATAAAAAATATATCAAACAGCTACAATCGGGTATGTAATAAAACTGGTCGATATACAGCCTATATTATATCATAGTTGAAAAATTCATTTGTCGTAGATCGTTTTCTAAAGTGAGACATTTCTTTTGATGCTTGTAAATATTTCAAGTTACAGGGAATAATTATCAAAAAAACACGTAAATCTAAACCCTATAATAATTTATTTTTATGCTATCCTCACCAGTATACGATAGATATTATCTTGTTTATTATCCAACCCAGAATCATATCATTTGGCTGAAGTAACATTTTAAAATCTTTATTTTATCCACACAAAATAATATTTTCGGTCAATACTCTTCAATTACAATTACCACAATTTTTAATATTATTTTAAACAATTGAACCAATAATAATAAGAAAAGTAGACAGGAAACGCTAATTAAATAATTAATTTTATGTAGCCTATCAACTCAATGTTACTTCCTTTACAGTAACAAGTTTCAATTTAAATGAAACAATTTATTATTGTTTGATATTTAATAAGATACTGCCGCTATTCATTTGTATAAATGGTAAGTGGTAAAGACATACCTAACAACTTATGTAAAGTTATTGTCCATTTGTGTAATTCCAGCAATCCTTGTGGCAAAATTGCTAAACAGTTGTAATTGTTTCGTTATACTGTAGAAAATATTTATTAATTACGTGAAACAACAGGATGAATGAAAGGAAACTCGAATTTATGTTCTTTTTATTAAAAGACACTCTTTCCATGGAAAGACACTTAGATTTTTTGAGAAGCTACATGAGAGATTGGTTAGGCAGTGTACCATGGAATTTGCAATTAAAATAATGTTTTTAGCAGAATAGTGCACCTGCCCATAAGTCATTTTGGTGAAACAACATTTAACTTAATGGAAATCGTGTTTACATGTTACAAAACCGTAAGTAAAATGCGTTGCTTAAGAATGATTGTAATCATGTGTACATTCTTTTGTAGCTAAAATTATTTCCTACCTAAAAACTAAGAAATATTTTATTAAAAATTTAAAACTGGGACAAATTAAACCCGAAAAATTTGAATTTGAGATTGCCATAGAAAACGCTGAAATTTCTTCTATTCTTACCAGAAAAAATATTTTTTAATGGCTGCAGTCTAAAGGAAATATTTAGTGTGAAATGAATAATCAACCCCATATAAATCTATCAGAAATAGAATAATATTGTACTTCTCTATGTAAATATTCCGAGTTTCCTCCAATTGTACGCTTCCTTTGTAAAGTACTGATGTACCTCTCCATGCCCTTTCGTTCAGCTTCTAGAGTTTCCTTTAAGTGATCATTCTACAAATATAAATCAATTAAATAACAATACATTTCAACAAATTGTTATGAATTAACCTCTCTTTCTAAAGTTTCTTTTTCAGTCTTGATCTTCGTCATGTGTGTGATAACTTCTTGTCTTGCCTTTTCCAATTTCCTTCGGTTCACTTCTGACTCTCTTGCTTGTTCTTTCAACTGAAAAGCTCCCCACTGTTTATGTAATTCTAAGTTTACTAACAAAATTACATACCAATCTAAGAGCTTCGTCTCTCTCTTTTTCTATTTGTTGTTTCTGCAGAAAACATTTATCCTTCTCTGCCTTTAACTACAAGAAAAAATACATTGCAATTGAATTAAATAGTTATTGATAGAATTTGTTACCTTATCACACTGTTCTTCCAAATAGACTACTCTTTCTAGCTGAACAAAAACTTCATCTTCTTTCTCTTTTAGGAGAGATTCATTTGATTCTAATCTCCTAGCTAACCGCTCTTTTTGTTGAAGCAAATCATCCCTTTCCATCTATAAACAAAAATTATTCAAACGGTTGATTAGGTATTTAGTATTTTAAGCAAATCTATATAAAACTAGTCCTTCAACTACATTTTTTGAAATTTACCTTACCCCATTAAAAAAAAACTATAATTCATAACACTTCTGCACTTTCTCATCCTTCAATAATACAACACTATAATTATGCTTATGCAAATCAGATACGAATCATCAATTATTTATTCAAACAAACTTGACCCGACACATATATTTAGGGGCTTTCAAAACTACCTGACCAAACTACCAATGCATATTAAAAATAAATTGTTTGAATGGTTAGCCCATATAAGTAATCATTTTGCATAATTTAATCTGCAAACAATTAAATGTTATTGATATTCTTCCGGTGATCTTTGAATCAGCAAAAAGTTTAATGTACTACAATTCAAACAATTAAGCTGTAACATACCTTGACTTCGTGATATTTTTCCTCCAAATAGTATGCGATATTTCTAGCTTCTTCGTACTTTTGAGAAAGGTGTAAATATTTGTCATAATGTTTCTTAAAAAGCACAAACCTTAAAAAACAAACCACAATCATTTTATTATTAAATTTGTGGCCAATTTTACCTATAAAAATCATTTTCAGTAACAATATCTCTAATGCTATCTTCGGGGTCCACTCTGTCATAGACAGGGACCCTTCGACGATGCCGGCTTGGCAAAGTCATAACATCGGGTTTGTCTAAAAAATTACCCTCGGTGGGAGACATGCAGCCGGAACTATCCAGAAGATTTTCTGAATGACCGTGATAGATTTCGTTTCCTACGGGAATGTCACTGGTATTTTGAAGCACCAATTCATCACTCTTGCTGGATTTCAAATCATTGTAAAAGTCCTCGGTTGTTCTAGCGGATTTGGTAGTGCGATATGTATCCAAAAACGATCTTGGAAAGGTATCACCGCGTGAAACTAGCAGTTCAGTCATGTTTTGTACTTATTTACGTATCACCTAAATACCATTTGAGGCCTACATACAACACTCACGTTTACTTATTTTACACCGGACTACATGTGATATTTCGGATATCCACCATCAGTAAACACGCACGAAAGTTATCTTATCATCTTTATAAATAAATAAATAACGTCAATTAACATCAGCTCGTTACAAAACTGACATTTACTAAGAATCTGAAGACTGAATGTCAAATTTTTTATTTCCCGTTTTTGTTGTTTGCAGGGTATAGACAAGGATGGATAAGACACGTATTTCTTTACTTATATCTGTTTACTTTGTACTACCTGTTCATCCCCTCCCAGCTTGAAGGACGTTTAGTAGAACAGCATCCAGTAGCACCAACTTTTACCATTGGAATAATACTGTTATATACGTTGCAATATTTTGTCAAACATACGTTTTGAACTGTATATGCACTTGGTACATAAACGAACACGTATTTATTTCAAATTTTCGATTAACATGTACAATTATTGGTTGGAAATTTCTAGGGATATGTCATTTCTGTATGTTTACTATTTATCTACTAGTTGTTAGTAGACACCTATTATATGATATTTACAATTTTGGCTTTTTTTTTTAGTTATGCACAGCACCTTATTAAACATTACACGCATAGAAGGCCCAGTAGGATTGGTAAATCAAAACATTAGTTTCTTCCAAATCGATAGAGGCGCTGAAACATCTACATGAAAATTATCTTTACTAGATAAAGATCAGTAGATGCGGCGGTTCATATTCCAGTAAGCGAAAGATGATGACTTGACTTAAATGAACCCATAAATTGAATTTATATATATATATATGTCAACAGTTAAAGAAACACACGGTGTAAACGCTATACACAATTTGTAATTAATAAAATACAAAGGTAAAAACGCTCTGCACTGGCATTAAAACCAGCTTCAGAGACGACCCTTGCCCGCACGCCGCTAGAGCTACATTCTGAATAATATTCTTTTACTAAAATATTAACAAACACTTCAATATTTCGAGCAGGCCGTCTCGCAGACCGTTTATGGGCGTAATTTATGATGTAATGTGATACCTTCCTTGGACTTCATAATTCCAAGAATCAGACCGAAATCTGTTGTTATTGCTTTGCGCTAACATATATATATATATATATATATACCGGGTGTCTTAAGCCGCAATTTTGGTTGTAAATCAATAAATAGCTTAAACCTCTACAGAGTTTTGATTATTTAGCCCAACTACTTATTATAGAATAAGATCCTGATAATACATAAAAAAGATACTACGAAACGCGACACAACCTACTCTCAGGATCTGCAACGTTTTAGTATCACTAATTATGTTTATTGCAATATTTATATTGTAAAAATCGTCTGTAGTTGTTATGAGTTGTTTGATAAAATGAATTTTTCATCCCATACATAGTTATATCCGTAATTGCAGTTTATCAACTATATGATGTGACATTTAACAATGTAAATATCAGAAAGTGAGAACACCATCCACAATGGGTCGAGTTTCGTTTTCACAAGGATGTTAGGGGGTCTCGGTGGTCTACTGGTTAGCGCATTTGCCTTTAAATCCGAGGGTCACGGGATCGAACCTGGCCAAGGTCGGCGAGATTTTCTAGCGGGAAAAAATCTGAAAAGCGCCTTCTGTCGGATAAGAAGTAAATCCGTAGGTCCCGTGCCACTGCGATGTGTGACACATTCAAAATCACTAATGGAATTGAACTACCCCATATAAGCAAAATTCTTAGTTAGGGTGTACAAAGGGCCAAATGTGGCCTAAGTGCATAGAAATGCTTGGAAAGCCGCGTCCTGGATCTCGCTCTTTCAAATACAATATAATACACCAAGGATGTTATAGAGTGGATGCGGCATTTGCACGCTGTTGTGAAGCTACATAGGAACACCAAATAGACCGAACAAATCGCACATTTATGATTTTATTCATTGAAAAATGCTAGAATTCGTTTGCCAATCTATGTGCCATTTTAATGACACAAAGTTTTGCCGCCAAATTATAAATTTAAACTTAATAAGAGCAAAAATATTTATAAAACCGCTTGTGACGCGGGACACCAGTTGTATTGTGTTTTGGCGTCATAAAGTTGTGTAGACGGTAGTATGCATTGCCGCATTCAATCTCTGTATCATCGATGGTTTTCATGCATCTTGGTGCAAATCCAATACGGGATTATTGTTGAACGCTGCCGCAATTTTTGAATTTGCATAGCGCCATCTATACGTATTAGACGTACTACTTTTTCATGTACTAAATTTAAATAGAATTCAAATGGTCTTTGTTTTATTAAACTAGTATATTTTAATACTTTATATTATATTTAGTTTAATGTGGATGCGAAAGTAGTGAAGAGAAGGCACTGGTAAGCTTTTACGCATGTCGTACGATAGCCAGTGTTCCGTTTAGCATATGAATATTAGTTTTTAGTAATTCCGATAATCAAGTAAAACGAACAAAAGGGCGTTTTATGATTGTTAATATATATCCACACCATCCAAATAAAATCCACACACATTTTAACCCTATTAATCTCTACAATTAAAAATGTATCCTACGCAGAAAATACTGCATTGGATGATTTTGTTACAGTAGGATGGCGACTTCTTATCACAACTTGTTAAGCATTTGCTGAGAACTTGAAAAATAAATTAGTTTAGTAATCACTTAACCAACAAAAATTGCCTTAAAAAATTACAGGGCAAGTTGGAAGGGGTCAGTATTTCCTCGCTGTTCACATTACCCGGGTGGCGGGCAGTTTAATATAAACTCTGTTGAAAAGCTAAATAATAATTAACATGTATACCTAGAATGATGTTTTTGAAAATAGCTACAAGCACAACAATCCACACAATGTCAATAATGTGTAGCCAATATCAAATAATATATATTAAAACTATTACTGCCACGCGATACTTAACAAAACTGTATTTCAGTGGCTGAATTATAAATACATTAGAAACAGTTGTCAATACATTATAATAAGTCTTTGGAGGCACCAAACGGGAACTGCAGTTGCTAGCCGTTCTCACACGTCGAAGCCCAGAAGAGACAGTTCCCAACGCCGCTGTAGCATATTAAAAAGACGGCCGTTAAAAACACTAAACTACAAATGGTGCAAGGTTTTCTCTCCAAGAAAAATCCAATTAAATACAACACCATGAACATGACGTGTGTCTGAATCAGTGCTGGATTTACAGGTTTTGGTATTAGAAGCACCGGGATTAGCCACTGCAGACAATACATGCTCGAACTGTGGCAATTTTGAACTATTTACACTATATACTGTGCTTTAGATTTATTATTTAGCGCCAACGAAAGTAAAATCATCAGCTGTCAACGCAGATAATCAACAAACATTTTTATTTTTTTAGGTGGTATGATTCTCCACCACGCAATGTTGCCAAGTCATAAATGATTCATGAAATGTCAAATTTAAATGATTTTAAAAATTTGTACGAGTTAGATACAAAAAGTTCAAACTCTATTATAACAAAAATATTACTTAATGACAAAATAAAAGATGTGGATGATAAAGACATTGAATCAATTAAAAACTTTTTATGAAGAGTAATTGATGGACGAATAAAGTCATTGTTGGATAAGTTTAAAATTGAGAGTTAAGAAGAAAGAATTGCTCTTGTTTCTTATGATAAAAATAAAAAAAATATTAAAAAAATAATTGAAGGGCTACTTACTAAAGATATAAAATCTAAAGAAACAGGTCTTAATTTTAACACTTGCTTTGAAAAACAAGAATCAGAGGTAGGCTTGCTATCTTTAAAAGCTAAAAAATGGTGTAAAGTATACTGTAGTAATGATACAATTACAAAAAGACTCAACGAGTTTATAGAAGACACAGCAAAATTAATAAGAGTATTTGATGTACATAGATATGTACATTTAGGGGCCTCGGTGGTCTAGCGCGGCAACGCGTTGCCACTCGAGGCCACAGCGAGTTGTAGTCTTTCCGCTGTGGTTTCGAATCTCAGCTGGGGCGACCGCATTTCGCTTAGTTAAGTTTAGGGTGCATATCGCATGAACTGTTAGTATGTAAGGGACGCCCACACTCCCCTGAAGTAATGCGAAAGCGGTTCCGGGGGGGAGGGCGGTAGTATGAATGAATGAAAAAAAAAGATATGTACCTACATTTAAATTTGATTGAATAAAAGATGAAACAAGAATTACTAATCCTATAAAAATATCACATCCATCAGATTCTAATATTGACAAATTGTTTGAAATACCGAACGATACATTTATAAAACCAAATAGGTAAAGAATCAATATTCAAAAAAGGTAAATCGATAGACACAATTGATTTGTGTGTATATTCAAATTTTATAAAAGGATCAATACTTAGATTTGTAGTAAATTTGTTGCCTGCTTATATAAAACCAGCTAGTATTACGTATTTTCCATTTAAAGACAATATTGCACTGTTTGATAAATTAACTCTTACTTTTGAAGGATAAGTAGGTGAAACTATAAACAACGTTAATGTTATGATTAATTTGAATAAATTTGATGAAAATAAATCATTATCCTACTACTATAATTATTTAGTTTAGTTTATTCAGAAATACATTTAAAAGAATATTTATTAAAATATGGATATATAGAAGAGGGTGCTATTACAGATGATGTGTCTTTTGGACTGATTAAATTTCAAGAATATTTTAATTTACCTGCAGATGGAGAATTGAATGAATAAACTTTAAAATTAATCAGTACTCCTCGTTGTGGTGTTAAAGATGATCCTATTCGTTTTAGAATTCACATAGAGAAATGCCACAAGACACATTTAAAATGGTATTTTAGTTTAGCATATACTGAACAGAGACAAGTAGCTCGGAGAGCATTTGATACATGGCAAAATGTATCTACATTAACATTCGAATACAATCCAACAAAACCAGGTATTATTATTTCGTTTTCTAATAGACCATTTCGGCATAGCAATAATACTCGTTGTATGAATGGAAATTGTTCTGATTACTTTGATGGACAAGAAAAAATACTAACTCATACATTTTTTCCAACTGGAAGTCATCAAGTGCAGAGCATGCGCAGTACGACAGTAGTGTTCCATCAAACACAAATTGCAGTTTTGGACAACAAGAAATCTGTTCCAACAAACCTCCTGACTAGTTTCAAACGGTTTTCTGATAGTCAGAACTATCCGAAGATTTTTCTCAAATTCTTTGGTCGCACATGCGCATGTCGCTATGTCTTGTTTACGTTCCGGATTAGGTTATGTTAAAATTCAAAATGGAATTGCTCAGTCTGTGTTGTATTTGATGTTAAAATGAGCGACATGGATTCCGACATTTCGGATTTTCTTAGTTCCGAATCCAATGATGAAGAGGACTTAAATATATACGTGCCAAGGGCGAAAAATGGAAATTATTTTGGTAGGTAGTTCTTAATGTAACATAAGCAAACTTTTATGCTTACATTTTTTTAGCAAAAATTGTGGCACAGTACGACGACATAGTATTTCGGAAGCATTTTAGAATTAGTCGGGAAATTATAGGAAGTATTGCAGAACGATATGAAAATTGTGAACAATTTAAAAGGCACTCTGGACAATATGGAAAGTTGTCTGCCTTGAGCCAGGTAATAGGTACATTTAGAAGTAGGTACTAGCCAGACCTATTATAGACAATTTTAATTTTATAGATAATGATTTTCTTGTGGTACCTCAGACATCAAATTTCAAGTTTTCGAGACCGTTTCGATGTAACTATCAGTTCCTTGTATAAAATTATTAGAAGAGTTGGCATCTTCATCACCAACCTTTCTCCACATTTTATCAAATGGCCAAATGAAAACGAAAAGATTATTATAGAGCAGCACTTTCGAGAAATTGGGTTCCACGAGTAATCGGTGCTATTGATTGCACTCATGTTAAAATTGATAAGTCCCAAAATGATCCTGATCCTATATAAATAGAAAAGGATATTACTCCATTACGATAATTATTAACAGTGTTTAAAAAAATGTATTTTTCATGCTTAAGTTTTTCCTGTACCTCTACTAGAAATTTTAGATATAGATGATGACCATGATGAGGATGAAGATGCTAGACGAATAAGAGATAACATTGTTAATACATATAACTTAAGAATGTAACATAAGATTTTATTAGTTTATAATTGTTAACTTATTAATAAAACAATCCATCAACTTAAAAATTCTACACAATAACTAACAGAAAATAAAACTACACTACACAAAAACAACAAGAAACTGATTCCTAACTACAAAAGCAAACTTCAATTAATTTCCCAGGTTATGTTGATCCATCAACTTATTCGTCTTTTCTATCAAGCCGTTTATTTTACTTAGTTCTGATAGTTTCTCTTTCTATTACAATTCCTTCCTTTTGGTAGTCTAACCTGTCTTCAAATTTTTTCTAATAAATTGTTTCTATTTGTACAAACAATTTTCACTTTTGCACTTTTTGGGGTGCTCCCAACAGGTTCGGAGGCTGTTACCTACTCTGGTATGCTCTGAACAACTTCATACTCAAGGATTGATAAATCATTATTAGTATCCTTATTTATTTTAGTGGCATTATCACTAGTTAATAAAATTTCAGAATTTCTTTTCTTGCCAAACAAATCCACAATTCATTTTTATAATTTCTCTCCAAGACCCTCAAACGATTTTTGCAGTTGGATGCTATGACATTTATTCCCAGACTTTTCACCAGTTGCTCTGCAATTTTCTCCCACAGCCTCCTCATCGTTTTCATTTTCAACGTGCCCACTTGTTGTTTCCATATACCATATAAATACAAATCAATAAGAACTTTTGTATCGTTTATTGTGCAGCATCATTTTGGTCGGATTCTAAAGGGTTGGTAAATTTAGGGGCACTAAGACTAAACTATGAACTCCTGTAAGCTTCAATAAAGACAAACACACCAAATTAAGTAAATCACAGGGAGCACGAATTAATAGGTACTTACCATGGTCGTGGTTGATAGCCAAAAAACATTAAGGCGATGTTCCCTTTCGGGGGTTAACCGGTGGTCTCTTTTCCCGTGAGTTTCTTGACTCTGGCTATTCGTCCTAGTGGATTTTTTTCCATCCTTCCTTCATTCTCATTCCATTGGCTCGTCTTTTTGAAGCTTTACTATGTTTTCTGTCTTGCACGCTTCTCTGATTTAAGTGTTTCCACTTAGCGTTTATCTTATTATCGAGATAAGGATTCTCTTTCCCGATGTACGCAGCAAGCGATTTGTATTGTTGTAATTTGTATCCGAATTTTTATGGTATAAAGCAGGGGTGGCCAACTTTTGTGTACATAAGATCTACTTTATATCTTAAAAATGTGTCGCGATCGACTTGTTGTCATAGGCGTAGTCTAAGTGGGGGGAGCTGTGATATACATACTATGTTTAGGTATATATATTTAACGGACCAAAAAACTCATGTCCAGGGGAATTAAAACAACATGAGTAATTATTAAAAATATTTATTAATTCCAATTCGCTACAGGTAAATACAGATTAGATTAGAATTTATTTTATGACCCGAACATTAACGGGAAGATTGTTTGCATGTCTCTAACTAAAGAATTATCGGGACGCCGAAACGTCGAAAAATGACGTAAAAATCGGCATAAAAATTTAGCCGGCGTCCCGCGCGCCCTCTTCAGGGATGCTAGAACCGGCCGTCGATGCGCCGTACTTATACGAACAGATTCGGATCGCGACCTACCCGCTGCGATGACGTGGACACGTGCTGGACGTCAATTCGTATTTCGACTTTGGACGCCCCTGGCGGCCGAACGGTACGAGCTACGGAAAAGTGGCATAAGGGAAAGTTGTTGTCTTTGACGAGGCTAACAACATATCCGGACCCCTAATCGCAAAATTTTCCGGGTGCCTTCTTTTTTCCATAAACTTGTTATTTTCAATCATCTGTCATTTTTTTCTGGATGAATATTTTTTATGAAACTCGAGGATCAGACGCAAAATTAAAATATCTTTCAAATGAGGTGTTACTCGACCCCCATTGCCATTTAAAAAAATAGTTCAAGATGGCGCCTAGCCGCCGTTTTGAAAGTTATAAAATTTAGATATGGGCTACAAAGTAGTGTTTACCTCTCATTAAAGCACACAAAAAATTTGTGAAGAAATGTCAAGTCATTCAAATAATTCAATAATGATACGACTTAGTGGACTTCACCTATCTAGAGTTGAAAAAAAAATTTAGAACAGAAAAC
>JABXWE010032164.1:0-16313 GCA_014611495.1 Limonius californicus | reverse complement strand
CCCCTTTTTTTCCGGATACCAAACATTTACCCCCCCCCCAACGCATTATAGCACTCCAACTAACAGACAATACTACACTTTTACTTAACATTACAGATTTTATTTTTGGCTGCAAAATGCAGAAACCACAGAAGCAAGAACCCACTTCACACGCCCAGAAGCAGCAGCAAGAACCAACAAGAAGGAAGGAAGCCCAGGGTTGAAGAGGACCAAATCCTACAACGGCCCACCCACACAGGACATAATTAATAATTAATATATATGAAATGTAATATCTTAAGTTTTTGTGAATAAACGTATTTGAATTGAATTGACACTTTTGTGAAATCATGAAGATGCAAAATGGGCATTACCTTTAAAATTTTAAAATAGTTTCTTAAATGCAATAAAGTGCCAGCGGCTTGAGGTGCACCCTGTATATTAATACACAACATAAAGATATTAATTTTTATTACCAGTCTCGTTGAATTCTCTTGTATTAAATGAAACTCTATGTATGTAATAATTTACAGGTAATTTTATTCTGGAATATAGCGGATAAACAACCTAGACGAGTAGACCGAAAGTGAATTTTACGTTTCGATGGCTGAGGAAGTGGTATATGACATTTGACAACTGACTGAAGCACTGTTGGCAAGCCGTAGGTACAGTTTCGTGTCATTTTATTATGAATTTTCCCTTCTCTCTGTAACTACTCAGAAAGTTTCTTTTTAGAACTTTTGGCTGTGTATTCAACACACAAAATGTGATTTGCTTCAATTAACAAATCGAAAAAACCGGGCTCAGTCTCAATCTTAAGATCCGGTATAACGTCTGTTGGCTAATAATACTGGAACATAAAAAAAGTGCAAGTATAAATAGACTACATGAAAATTTGAATCTGGTCCACAACTTACCCCATTAATGATTATTTAAAATATTGAAGTCTACTTAGATAACATACATTTTAAATTATTAAATGTCTTCTAAATGTGATATTAAAAAGCGTTCTTCCCTGACATTTTCGACGCTATAAATAGATGATCCAGAAAATCCTTCCGTAGAACAGGTAGGTACTCATTTCATTGCGTATCTCATGTTTTATTCCATCTTTTCATTTTCATCCGGTATGCTATTATGATGGATCATCCTGAATTCGTTACCTTTGTAAATATTTCAGAGAATCTCTCTCAGCCAAAGAAAATTCTTAGCTATTTCTGCTTATTTTTATTTTTCAAAGTTCGTTTGCTAAATTAAATAAGCGAGTGTCCATTTTATGCAGTACTGCAGTGTATACCCACTTACATTATTAAACGATATTAACCGATATACATGCTGATCGAAATCGCTTTAATAATTACTCCCAAATTAAAATAATTAAAGTGTGAGATAAAAATTAAATACCAGATACGTAATTTTTTTGGATTTTATTCAGTTCTCTACTTAATCTATATTTTAACTGTTCTATTATATGTTCAAATAATGCAGCAATGAGCCATGAATAAATTTAGCATTATTATTTATCTATAATCCATAGATTTTGCTGTTAATACTTACCACCTCGGCAGAGGATGGCCAATACAACAAGCATTATTTATGTTAAACAAGTGATTTGCAAAGTGGACATATTTAATGTGCGTTATAGTATGAAAGCCGCTTTTACATTCCTTCCGAAACAATGCTCCAGTGTTCTCCAAAGACTATTTAAATGGTGAGTAAGGAACTTAGGTGTTACAACCCTCATACGAAACTTGCAGATGCAGCATTTACTAATGTGTTTCTATGAAACCTCAGCATTAAAATAGTCAAAACTCAAAAATAGAAGCAGCTTAAAATAATCATATTTGACCTTTAAACAGAAAATTTTTACATGTTTTGAAGTACCATTATTCAATATCGAATTTTAGAAATATAAGTTGAGATTTCGAAATTGGAACACTTGATTTTTAAATCCAAAACTCGACTTTATCTAAAAAACAAAAACATGAAAGGCGAAATTTACGATTCTCAAGACTATATGCATTTTTGGAATCTTGAGAATCCTATGGAACCTGAATTTCATTTCAAAATTCGCGGTTAAACTTGACGAATTAAAGCGTAACTCACAACTTGAATTCAAAAACTTCAACTTTGAATCTTTTAAACTAAACCAAAAATGCTGACTTTTATCGTAATATAATATATATAATTACGAAGATAAAGTCGAAATCCAATTCATGCCTGTATTAAAATTCTAACTTTGAAATCGATATTGCAAGTGCGGTTCAATGTTCTAGAAATTTCGACTTTAAAATTTGAAAATTTGATATTATACTTGAAATGTAGGATTTAATTTCATATATAATTCCGATTACCGCAAGCAGCAAGAACATACCGACCGAGAGGAAGAAGAGCACAGGAAGACCGAGGCAAAGATGAAGATATTATTCCAACGTAAAGTCGTTTTGTGTTTAAATGTCGAAAGAACTTTGTATGAGCCGAAGTAACCTTAAATGAAATTTCTATGATAACTAATTTCTGGATTTTAAACCTGAAATTCACAAATAAAAATAAAACTTCTAGGTTTTCGATTATTATGAAAAATAAAAATTATGGGATTTAACGAAAAGTGTCATCTAGGAGTTCCAAACATGCGACTTCAATACCGAAAATCGGACTTAAAACTAGAAATGTCAACACTGAGAGCAACATTTCTAAAATTCAAGTATAAACTCCCTTGGTCGAGATAAAAATGCAGTTATAGTCTCAAATATTCGATTTCAAACTTACAAATTTGAAAAAAAATCAAAAATGAGATTTTAAGCTCAAACACTAACATTCTTTCGTTCATGACAATTCAAAAGAACCTTAACTGTACTTAAAATTTCAAAAATTATAAATAAAGGCCGACCTTTCGAAATTAAATCGAAATTTAGAACGTAACCAATAATGTTTCGGCTTTGAAGAACAACTTTCTCGTTAAATCTTGAAATTCCGTGATTGATTCCACAATAGAAGTTAAAAACATGAATATTTCAAACTTTACGAAATTTTAACTAAATTTGCATTCAATAGTCAAAATTACGACTAAAAGTGAAAATAAAATTCTCTCTAATGTAGATGTTTTACGTATGAAATCCAATTTGCGAGCATTAAACATTATTAAAAAATATCGAAATTTCGCTTCCGATTGGAAAATTCCATTGGAAGTTAAACTTTTTACTAGTAAGTTTGAAGTTCACAGTTAAAAATTCAGAATAAATCATAGAATTCTTAATTAAAAATAGAAAATTTCAAAATTTGCACCTGAATCTATGTTTAATTTTATTAAACAAATATATCGAAATTTCGCTTTCGATTGAAAAGTTCGATTGAAAGTCAAGCTTTTGACTGGAAACAGAGTCTACAATTCAAAATTAGTATTAAATTATGAAATTTCTACTTGAAACCTGAAAATTTTGCACCTAAAACCCCTAGTTTAAAAAAATATAGAAATTTGGCTTCAAACTGGAAATCTTAATTGTAAGCCGAAGTTTTGACTGAGCTAAAAATTCCAAATTACATAATGGTGAAATTTCGACTTGAAACTTGATCATTTCAAAACTTTGACCTGAAATCATGCCTGATATTATAAATTAAAATATCACTATTTCGCTTCCGATTGGAAAGCTTGATTTAAGTCGAGTTCACAGATAAAAATTAATATCAAATTGTTAAATTTCCTCTTGAATCTTCAACATGACTTGAAACCAAATTTTTCAAATAAAAATATTGCAATTTCGCTTCCGATTGGATAGCTTGATTATAAGTCAAACTTTTGACTGAGAAGTTAATAGTTCATAGTTAAAACTTCGTATTAAATCATGAAATTTCGACTTGAAACCTTAAAATTTTTAAATTTTTACCCCATGCCTAAATATTATTTAAAAAATACTAAAATTTCGATTTCGATTGAGAAGCTTCAGTGTAAGTAGAATTTCTGGCTAGAAGGGTTAAAGTTCACTGTTAAAACTTCGTATTAAATCGTGTAATTTCTACTTGAACATTTTAAAATTTGTACTTGAAACCATGCCTAATTGAATACGGCCAGGCGAATGTGGTGGCCACTCTTGTCCAGAAATGAAAGTGTTTTCCCTTCCATTTTTGATTCTGAACTCAACCCCACTCAAATGCCCACTTACCATCTTCTAAATATTCTTCCGCCTACACAAAAAACTTTTTCATCCAAGGTGTATGCAAAAGTGCATGCGTTAACTTTAAACTATGATTTCATAGCTGCGATTGGACAATACCACTATAGAAATATGAACACCAATAGAGCATGCAAAAATTAAAAAATTGTTATTCATTGAAACATAAAAAATACAAGGGTTTTTTAGCCACCCTCTATACATGCACCAAAATCTACCTCATATAACTTGCAATTAATTGTTTCTTAACAATTATTTAATAAAAATTATTATATCTACTATCAATAGTGAACTAATGTGGAACGACATACACGTTATACAACTTATTTTACAAAATACGAAATCAGTAACTAATCCAAAACTCTAATAGGTGTAAAATGTGATCTGAAAAGTGGAGCTTAATAGGTCTATACTTCCGAGCAGTTCAGTGAGTTCTCGACCCTTTGGTCAACCGCACTGTAAGGGCATTAAGGGGTAATGAATATAAATGTAGTAACTAACCCTGGTGCAGCTCGTCTTACCCCTTATACACACAAGGGCAGTAACCGGGATACATTTTGAAATATCCTAATCTCACGTGCGGCGGGCAAATAAGGACGCTTTTTCGAACGCGCAGACATAAATAAGCAGAAATCGTTCGTGGATTATTTGCATGACTGGCCCTGACCCAAAATACGCCAAAATTGGACCTCGCGTGCTTGTAGAAGTTTGTTGCAAACAATGAGTCAGTTGCTAAGTGAGCAATTGACAAACACTGATTGTGACAAGCGGGGGAGATATTGGATTTATCTGTGGTCTGAGTCTGCAGGGGACAGATTATTTAGATGGATTGATGCGATCGGAATTATTTATATTGCACACCCATAACCATTTGTTTATGTTATTTACGAACCACCCTCGCTCCCCAACTGCAATATTAATTTGCAAAATTAAAACGGAAATGGCCGCTGCAATTTATAAACGATTCCGATGCAATTGATACAACACTATTAAAATGTTGTTTTTGGTGTAAGCTTGTCTTTAACAATGTAAATATAACTTATTACAAAACGTTGGACGCTTTGGGAGTTTCAGCTAATAATGGCCGTTTTATAGAATGGCATTTAAATTAGTTGCTTACAACTTTAATTATTATTAACTCCTAATTGGACTATTAAATTACAAATCTAAAAGGTTAGTTGTTGCAATGACAAATAATAATTTGTGATACACACCTGCAATTTAGTAGTAACATGAAATATATTTTCCTGCTAATTACCATAAATTATGTCTTAAAAGGTAAGCGAGTTATACAACAGCAAGCAAATAAATATTATAGTGAGACCGGTGCTTAAAGAATGTTATTTTACGGAATAATATATAAATTCATTTCAAAGAAAAGCTTATTTAAGAAACATCTTAATTTTTTCCGCTGCTAAAGCGCGATACCAATATCAGAGTAAGTAAAAATAAATGTATGTACAAAAATTCCAAATGATATTGTCACGAAGTGGTTTTTTCTGATTAACCGGTCATTCTAACCAGCATTTTCTTAAACAAACTTCAGATATTTTCATATATTTACCAAATTATTATAAACTGAGTAATAGAAACTATCCTTTATGGCAAAATGTCGACGGCCAATACTTGTTACCCGTATGTGGAACATTAGATAGTGACTTAAGTGTAGTGAAATATAATAAATAATATGTTTAGAACATTTATTTCTGTGGGGAAAAGTAATAATATACCGAATCTTCTGTGTTTGGTTGATTGCATTTGAATAGCTCAAGTCTATGTGGTGGGTTTCCACGCACTTCCTCCTACTTAGACCATATTACTACATTATACACGCTCACGACAAATTTTATTTACCTATATAGATTCGTTCAAAATAATGCTGAATCATAATAAAGTTTTGCACCATATAGAAAAATACAAACGTAATTCTTTGTAATCTTTGAGTCACTTCGTGACAATAAAGTTAATATTAATAACTAACTAAAAAATAGATATTTATAACAGACTTAAAATGTTTTGTAGGGGCCTCGGTGGAGTAGTGCCGATACGCACTGACACTCGATATCACGCGAAATTCGGTCCGATCGGTCGAGGTAACGAATCCCGACTGGGGCGACCGCATTTCGCTTAGTTAAGTTTAGCATGCATGTTGCATGAATGCTTAGTGTGTAAGGGACGCCCGCACCCCCCTGAAGTAATGCGAAAGCGGTTTCCAGGGAAGTACCGGTAGTATAAATAAATGAGAAAAAAAATTTTTGGTAAACAAATAGACTTTAACTAAATAATCCTAGCAAAATCGAAAATAGAAGCGGTTTTGGTCGTTTATTCATATTTCTTAGAGTTTCCAAGCCACCATTTAAAATAAAATAGACAACCGTATATATAGGTGATTTTAAATACGATTTCACCCACTGTTCACACACAACTGCACATTTTTCTGGACTGAGCATTAAGCTTGGACTGTTCGGTTTCCAAGCCAACAAAGAAATTTATTTACATATTAGTGAATCAATGTAAAAGAACGTAGAAGTGGCATATAACGGTGTTTAATTCGAAAAAGTTTACAAGGTGATTTAAGGGTTAAATAACCTTAACTATATGTGGTTAAAGTTTTTCACACATGTTTTGAATCACTCTAAATAAAAAAATTGAAAGAAATATCTTTTAGCAACCTTAACTGCTTAGGATAGGTAGGGTGGATTGCAGTACCTATCAATTAGACATTGACTACGAATTTCATGCTTCAATCTGCATACTGGATGTTCCAAATTTAATTCCCAACCAATTATATTTTAGTTGCTCAAAATCACCCTAGTATATTATATAGAACCTCAATACAATATATACAAGGTAAACTAGTATCGGTGTATTAGAGGAACTATTGGTAAATCTATAAATAACTACGAGGGCTTTTCTCTTTCCGCTGTAGTTCTTTACAAGTTTAATTATAGTGAAAGTTGTCAAATATACTTGAAGGTATTTACAATACATAATTTTAAAGTAATCCTTTCCCCAAGAAAACATGGAATTGAATAAAGAGGATTATCGAGCTGTGCTTTTTTTACAATTTCACGCGTGGCTTAAGCCGTAAAGAATGTTTTGAGGACACCAATCGAGGTATTTGGTGACAAGTCGTGTTCCTTAGCTACCTTAAAACAGTGGTACAATGAATTTCAACGTGGTCGACTTTCCTTGAATGACAACTTTCGAGCTCCTAGGCCAAAAACGGCAGTTACCGAAAAGAATATTGGTCTTGTACGAAACATGATTGAAAAGCACCGACATGTTACTGTCAGGAGTATTCAAGCAACTTTACAGATTGGTGTGAAAGCAATTGACACCATTTTACACAAACATTTGATAGTGCGTAAGCGTTGTGCCTGTTGGCTTCCCCACAATTTGACTCCAGTTTCGTGTGGCATGGTGCAGATCTACACTGGATCGCTTTGACAATGGATCGTCTCATTTGGTGTACAACATCATTACAGGTGATGAAACGTGGGTATACTGCTACGATCCCGAAAGAAAGCAACAGTCGGCAGTTTGCGTCTTTGAAAATGAATCGGCTCCAACAAAATTTGTTCGTGAAAAAAGCCGAAACAAAATGATGGTCGCCACATTTTTTGGAATGACTGGACATGTTTCCACTGTACCACTGGAGGATCGTTGTAGTGTTAATGCTGAATGGTACACTACAGTTTGTTTGCCTCAAGTGCCTCCAAAATGTTCACGAAGAACGTCCAAGAGCAAGGATCATCTTGCATCAAGGTAACGCTCGGGCGCACACTACTGCTCGAACGACTGAGTATTTGAATACCCAAATTATTGAAATAATAGGTCATTCCCCATATAGTCCAGACCTAGCACCCAATGATTTCTTTTTATTTCCGCGTGTATAGAATAACTTATGGGGTTTACGTTTTACATCCGCCGAAGAAGCGGTTGACGCATTTAAAAATGAAATAAATAACCTAGCGCGGGAAGATTGGAGAAAATGTTTTGAAGATTGGTTTTCACGGATGTAAAAATGCATTCACTGTGGAGGGGAATACTTTGAAAAATTATAAATAAATTTGTTTCGTCAGTAAATTGTGTATTACTTTATTAGGCTCAGCAGAAAGAGAACAGCCCTCGTATCATAATAGTTAGTAGCAAAACTAGCTGTGATTCTTTGGGGAAAATGTGTAATATCACCTTCTCAAAGCAAACCCAGATTTCGTCATCGTTTAACCACCATCTTGTATAGTTTTTGCGACATTTAAAAATATGTACATAGGATTTGATTTACTGGGAATATGTTCAACAAGAAAAATACACTAAGAAGTAAAGTAAAAAAAAAGGTCGAATAATTTATCCATCGAACCAAACAAAGTCTGAATCAACGTAATATATCCGCAAATTAACAGTATCAGAGATAGAGGCGATTCTGTATTTTAATCAATACATTGCATGTTGTAAATAACATAACAGTAAAGGCACTAACGGCTAAATAAATATATAAATGTTCACCTTCCCTTTGCACACAGATTTGGCATGGTCGCAGGGAAGAAACTTTATCCTTTCAAATATTCCTGGATGCAGTGTATAGTCTGGCAAGCACCTTCGATTCGCAAAATCCGCTAGATTATCAACGGGCCTTGAGTGCGTGCACTAACGATTTTGTATATTCCCAAATACAAAAATCTAGTGGTTTAAAATCGCCTTTATCTCTGAAACAGTTGGTTTGCGGACACATGTTGATTAACACATGTTTGTTTGGTTTGATGAGGTATCTAACTTTTTTATACACCCTATGTAACCAGGAAGTGTATTACTAATAATGATATTGAAAACTATAGGTAGCAAATGACATGAACGTTTTTGCGCAGAATATTCATGTGGTAAAATCAACAGCAAAAGCAGCTCCAGAAAACCATCTTTAGCTTTCATAGAAGACGTACCGTATGTCGCAAGCTTCGTAGAAAGGAAAAACCGATTTACCCAACGCAGCGACCTCTTAATATGTACAGTAGCCATTGTTCATTTACATTATGCTCTTTGTGCACAACACTGCCTTCGTTCGATAGATGTAAGTGTTTTATTTTTACAATGTTGTATGTTAACTGCTTATTTTGCTATTTTTTAGAGTTCTATGCTTTCTAACAGGGGATACGTAGTGCGTGGCAACAGCTCATTTTGGGAAGAGGCAACCTTCTCTACAAATCATGAGGTTGTTGCATATCATGCCTACAAGGCTTCTGGGGATGACTCTATTGAAATCAATTATTTCTCTACTAATATAGCATTACTGCAAGTTAAGCAGAGATTCGATGGGAAATATGAAATACCGATACCGGTTGCTCCTAGCAACTACAAAGTAGGTTTTTAAAAAGTGATATTAATTAAATCTGTGAACTGGGAATTTTCAAACAAATAGTTCTTGAACTATCAACAAAGTATCAAAAATACAAACTTCATCTCTATTTAAAATACCTGACTTACAGTTATGGAAAAACATAATTTTTAAAATAAGTTAAACATGAGCCCATCGCATACTAAGTGAATCATTCTGGTTTAATAATGATGCCAAAAAAAATGTACAAAAATAGGATTTTTACTTTACAATCTGTTTGAATTTAGCTTTATATAATTGCAACTAGTATAAAATGTTTAAAATATTTTAATTGTATCCAAAACAACTTGAATAATCTTGATTATCTAAAAGCTCCTGCTAATAATCAGCAATATATAATATCATCTGTGACATAATTTTAAATACATTACATTACATCATTAGATACAAACCGCGGAAGCCTGAAACTTTACTTCCCTAGGATATTTGAAACGCAACCGTATAAGATACTTTTAAGTACTTATAAAATTGATCTCGGCTCATCACGAAATTCGCGAGAGCACAATCGCAAGCGCGTACATCAACATACTGTACATTCCAATATTAGTGTGTAATTCATTTAATACCGTAGTTGTGATAAATTTTTAACACAATAATAATATCAATATTACTAAATAATTAATTTAAACCCATAGCTGTACTAAATTTTCCAACAATTTGCTGGAAGTCGCTACAAAACTGTTGTTTCAAAACTCATAAAATATATGACAATTATCCTACAAACACCATATGTAAAATAAAAAAAAAAGCTTAGAACTTTACGTTTTTTGCTTTTGGAGACTTTCAGATAAAAACACTATAAGCTTTGTACAAGGACAGCCTTTTAAGTTTTTACAAACGACCACGTGGTGGCACTTTTGAGATGGAAATTTCACAAGGTTTTCGTTGGATGATTTTTTACGATTTTAGTAAAGGCCTAACTCAACAACAATGCATAGAATCGCTTCGTTCAACTTTCGGTAATAAATCACCATCAGAAAAGACAGTTTACAATTGGTTTGCAGAATTTCGTCGTGGTCGTGCGTTCGTCAGTGATGAATTCTTGAAGGTCGACCAAAATCGGTTGTTATTCCAAAAAACATAGATGCTATGGGCAACATGATTGAAGAAGATCGGCATGTGACTTACAGTGAGATAGAGGCATCCTTAGGCATATCGAAGACTGCAGTACATTCGATTTTGCACGAACATTTAGCTAAGATAAACTGTTTCCGATGGATTCCGCATAATTTGAACGAAGCTCAAAAAAAGCCTCGTGTTTGTTTTTGTGTAAGGAAATGCTCAAAAAATTCGACCGACGAACTGGAAAATCCGTATACAACATCGTAACAGGCGACGAAACTTGGATATTATATTCGTATGAACCGGAAACTAAGCAACAATCTACTGTTTGGACGTTCCAAGATAATCGAATCCCACAAAAGTTGTTCGTTTGCCAGAAGTCATCGACAAAATCAGGAAAAATATCCAAAAACGTCGTATCATTCTTCATCATGACAATGCCAGCTCTCACACAGCACGTCAAACAACTGATTATTTGAAGGAAAGAAACATCGAATTGCTTGTTTGCTTGGTTTGAAAGAGCGAGATCTAGGACGCGGTGTTCCATGCATCTCTATGCACTTAGGCCATATGGCCCATTCTACACCCTAACTAAGAATTTTGCCTATCTGGGGTAATTCCAACTCCAGTAGTGATTTTTAACGTGTCACACATCGTAGTGGCGCGGGACCTACGGCGTTACTTCTTATCCGACAGAAGGCGCATTTTCAGATTTTTCCCCGCTAGAAAAATCTCGCCGACCTCAGCCAGGTTCGATCCCGCGTCCCTCGGATCCAAAGGCAAACGCGCTAACCACTAGACCACCGAGGCCTTTTAATGTCTCATTTATGGCCTAACGACTTCTTTGTGTTCCCAAATGTCAAACAAAAAATGCGTGGACAGCGATTTTCATCACCTCCACCTCAAGAAACGGTTGAAGCCTTCAAAACCCATGTTTTTGAGATACGAACTTCAGAGTGGAAAAAATGTTTCGAGAATTGTTTGAATGCATGCAAAAGTGTATAAATCTTAAAAGCGAATATTATGAAAAGCAAAAAATTAGTTTGTTCCAAAAAAAGTGTGTTTCCTAGAGTTTGTAGAAACTTAAAGGCTGCCCTCGTATTATACGAACAGCAAAATAACAGAAGCAAAATAAGAATAGTAATTAGAAATTGTCATTGTTTTAGAACCGCTGCTTCTGGGCATTACTGACCCGGCAAATACAAAATATATGCTGTGTTTCTAGCAATCTTCATACAACCTGATTGCGATTGAAAAAGAGAGTTTTGGTTAGGTTTTGATTCGCTATTAAGCAATTTTATTTTGAAATATCAGTAGTGCTCAAACAGTTTCTTCCTAAACTCTTTTCGTCTCAGGTAGTATAAGAAAAAAAC
Organism: Limonius californicus; assembly: GCA_014611495.1. Taxonomy (NCBI): domain Eukaryota; kingdom Metazoa; phylum Arthropoda; class Insecta; order Coleoptera; family Elateridae; genus Limonius; species Limonius californicus. The sequence continues at coordinate 4,338 of JABXWE010032164.1, read as the reverse complement.
CCCGAATCGTTTCCGAGTATCTTTCCAAATATTTTACACCATCAATGAAACAATACAGGGTGTCTTAGGAAACTCATAGACTCTGTAGCTGATAGTAACCTGCTGATATGTTCAGTTGCCATTATTCATTTATATAATGCTATTATGTGTTTTTGGTTCACTTTAAGCAATTTTACTTTGAAATATCAGCGCTGTTCGAACGGTTTCTTTCAAAACTGTTTTCGCTTCAGGTAGTGAAATTAACTTAAAAAAATTAAATGTACTCAATGGATTCCGATTATCCTTTCAAATATTTTACACCATCAATGAAACAATACAAGGAGGATAAGGAAACATGTAACTCCCGTCATTGATAATTTCGTAGTCCAACCAGTTATGATTTTCAGTATGTTGCTACAAAACCAGCTAAAGTAATTGGGTGGGCAGTTATTGATGTTTCACACTTCCCTATAGCTCGATTGCAAAGTGTGCATACTAAAATTGCGGACTTCAAAGATTGCAAAAACATTTATTGGTATGCTAACAATAGTTGCAGTTTGATATTTCCTTACATTTCTACCAATTTCAGGAACACAATGCTTGCAACTTTATCGAATAAAATGTTATGTGCTTACGCGTTCCGCAACGAGATGTGCTACGGCGATTCAGGTGGCCCGTTGGTTCAAGACGGTGTTTTAATTGGTAAATGAGCTGATTAAGACAAGGATGTTGTAAAGAGTGGATGCGGCTTTGCACACTACCGACTATACAATTTTGTTCCGCCAAAACACAATACAACTGGAGCCCCACCTCAAAACGGGTTCATACATACTTTTGCTCTTATTAAATTTAAATTTATTATTTTGTGGCAAAACAGTTGCCATTAACGTGGTACATTGTGTGGCAAATATATGCTACAATTGTTTAAAGAAGAAAATCGGAAATGTGCGTTATATTCAGTATATTTGATGTCCCTAAGAAGCTTCACAACAGCGCGCAAACGCCGCATTCACTCTCTATAACATCCTTGGATCAAGTTGCTCAAATATAGTCAAATGATCATAATTTCAGGAATAGCTTCGTTTGGCGAGGAATGCTCTGGTGATCACGTTCCTGACGTTTACACGAGAGTAGCACATTTTAATAAATGGATTAATGATGCTTTCACGAACACCGGCAAACGGCATAGAGCAAGAACCGTTAAAAATTACAAACCACCAGCTTATCTTGTAAAGCAAAATATGCCAGACAAACGAATCCAGTTCGAAAGAGCAGCTTTGATGAGCAAAGCGGGACCTATACCTAGCCAAAACAAAAAATTAATAGAATGATTTATAAAATAAGAAAGATAAAAATTCAAAATTTTGGCTGGTCTTTATATAGTATATTTTATTCTGATCAATTGAGTATGTGAGCCCACATAATTTTTACTTCACATTTCAACACCAATTCATATAACTTTGCTATTTGACAGTGACCTAATATTTTTTTATACATTTCGGGGAAATGTTAAATCACGTATGTTCTTGACAACTCTGTATAAACTATTACAATACTTTATATGAATCACTTTATCTATATTTTACTTTAATAGTATATTATAATACAAGTGTATAAGCAAGCCTTTAAAGCACGCCCGACGAGTTTAAAAGCACGAGGCGAAGCCGATTGCCTTTTAACGGAGAAGTGCTTTAAAGGCTCTTATACACGTGTATTATACGCTATTTTTTATGATACCTGCACTACAATCTGAAAATTATAGCGAAAAAAGGAAATTGAAATCCCGTGTTCGAAGTAATCTTGTCATTATGTCATTAATCGTTGATATAGACACGGCTAGCAATTGTTGTTTCGTTGCTATGTAGGTATATTTATTATAAATTTGTTGATTTGTGAAGTTTGTTTCGGCTTTGTGTTCGTGAATTACAAAATTAACAAAATGAGGATATTTTATCCGAGATGTGAATGTTAGCCGAACAAGCCCAACAATGATTATTGCCGGCGAAATCTAAACAAGCGTATTGCAAGATATACGAAAAATTATACAGTTGGATGGCCAACAAGTGAATTTCTTGTTACCTAGGCACTTTAAAGCACTAGTATTTTAAAAGCCCGTTTTTGCACGCTGTTTAATTTCAAAAACAGAGATTATGATTAAGGCATAACAAAAAAACAATTTAATTTAGATATTGCCACGTATGCAATATTTTCATTATTGCAATCGCAAACAAATAAATAGCATACACTGACCTTACTCCAGTCCCAAACATAGGTCATATTGGGTTGAATTTTCTGGCAAACTAACCTGAAACAAAAACAAAATCTGTTAGACAGTTTACCTTAAGTATGTGCAATATTTTCGTATCCTTTCCTGAGGTCTCAATTTGTTTAATTACGCTACAGTGTAGGGTAATAAAAAAAATTACACCTTTCGCTAACAGACCTCAAACTTAAATACATGTATTACGTACCACATCAGTGCAGTTGTCATGAAATAAAATTAGGTTTACGCTGTATATATGTATGTATTATTGGAACACCAATCACTCTAACATATTATTTTCAAAAGAATCACCGCTGGGCAAACATCGCTGAGTCGGAATTTTACTCCAAAGCAATATACATTTAAATGATTAGTTACCAGTTACGCATAAACACGAAGAACGTAACTTACATTTCGGCATTATTGATGGGTAATACAATTAAAACTACGAAAACTTACAGCAATGATTTAAATTGTGGAACTTAATTTTGAATTAAATAACTAGCAAAGAACCCTATCCTACCCACGTTCATGTCTACGAATTTCAGAAGAAATTCGCAATACCCAAACAGTTTATTTTAATTTATAAAAGATGTTGCCAAAGTACGGGGTGAAGCCCATGTATTCAACTTCCTTACAATTAATTGTATACTATACATGGTTCATACTACCTATCCAATTTGACAAAAACCAAGATCGCAATTAAAAAAACATTTCATATTTCATTCTCACCCACTTACGATAAGCTCAGCTACAACGAGATCTTGGATACAACAACGCATTACATTATTTACTTACTTAATTAAATCCTCTTTTACCGCCGAAACAGTGATGAGGTGCTTTTCACACCGGGTTTGGCGTTTCGCTAAGAACCGTTAGGTAATGAGGCCTGCGGCCTTACAATCATTATATGTGAACTCTTTTTATTTTAGCGTTCATTTTTTCCATCTGCATATACGGCTATTTCCAAACCCACCAACGACTGCCATGGTATCAATATGACATCCGGGACCAACTGTTTAACTAGCCCATCCAATAGTACGAGACGCCGTGTTGAACGAAGGCTTGGCACTTCCATCCAGGTACTGGTAGGAGCAAACGTTGCTTAATTCTGGTCAGCGTACAAGAATAGTGTTTAGCTTTGTGCTAACACGGGCCGTCTTACTTTATTTATTATATTATATTTCTTGCGTACAAATATCACTCGTACTGGAAATACCGACTAAAAATTATAACACTCTTAGCATTACTAGCTCCTATTACTTATCACAGAAAGTATTTTAGTCCATGTGTAGTTTACCTAGCAACATCTGGTAAGATTTATTTAAACAAGAAAGTGGTTTCGATGCCTCTTTACTTACTTGCTTACCACCAAGCAGAAAAAGAATTTACTATTGCACTTTAGATAATCCTTAAATGTATGACATTTTTTTAGAATCCCTCGAAGACCTGATCAGGGTTTCCAATTACATTCTAACAGTTACGAAATATGTAGTTCTATAAAATATTTTTTCTACGCCCGTCCGTCATTTCACGTCAAATTCAATACAAAATTTTTTTATTGAGTAGACGCAGAAAAATTGTGTATGCAACTCGTACACAATGGCTACTAATACACTCGTGTGTATCGCTTTCGGCTCGTGTGGTAAACTTCATATTTGTGTATTAATAGCTTCCACCAAGACCGTTGCATAATATACTATTCAGATATAATATCAAGAATTATACTTAAAATACCGAATCAAGTAATCATCAACGATTTATTTATAAAAATCAGCAAAAATGCTACTTATAATTAAAGTTTGTATGCGTTTACTGTATTAAGCGGATAACGCATATTTTAATTATTTTCGTGTTTCTAAATGTTACAATGCTTGCTGCTGATAACAGAGATTGTTCCTTAAGTCTTTATATTGGATGGGGCCTCGGTGGAGTAGTGCGGAAACCCGCTGCCATCGAGGTCACACGAAATGTGGTCGATCGGCTGGGCTGTTCGAATCCCGACTGGGGCGCCGCATTTCGCTTAATTAAGTTTAGGGTGCATGTTGCATGAAATGGTTAGTGTGGACGCCCGCACCGCCCTGCAGTAATGGAAA
>JABXWE010032163.1:0-22331 GCA_014611495.1 Limonius californicus | reverse complement strand
GAAGACAATAACTAAGTACACAGCATCAACACAAAGAAATAGCAACCATGCTTTATTTGCATATTAAGTACTTAGTAAAGCAAACGAAAAACATCTCACTAAGGATCTTCCAATCTTGCTTTTAATAGCTAAATTCTATTAAAACAAAATCAATAATATGAAATAATAGGAATAAACAATATAAAAAATAAAACGTGTAATAATAAAAATAACACTAGAATTAATAGAAAAATAATGTATCAATATAAAAATTAAGAAAAATAATACTTTGTTAAAATGTCAACCAAACCGTTTTGGACAAGTAAGTGGCACATCTATAATAATACACCCTAGATGTATATAAATCACCAGAGCATTGCAAAATATGGTCTATGGATACAAATAACTGGAAAGTCAACATATAAAAAAATTAATTAGTTAAGCAAGTATGATCATATAAATATTCATCATTTAACAATAGTTGATAAATAGCTAAGCAGTTCTGGTTCAATAGTAACCAGTTCATTTCTAAGAGTGTAATTTTTTCAACCAGAAGTTCATTTTGAACCAGAACCGTCTACACAATCAAAATAATATTATTAATAGTAAGTCGTGTTTGTTAATACTGGACCCTTCGGCAATAATAACCCAGTTCTTTACATTTCTGGCATAGGTGCTGTGGATGAACCTTTGACTGATCCGATACATCAAGTCCATCTGGCTTTTCTAAGGGACGCTGAATAAAACAAACAAAATCACTACTTTTGAGATATCTTAATCGAAAAAGGGTTGTCACCTACCTGCTTATGAGGGTAAACATTAATATGGCACTTGATGCATTCTTGCCCCATATTCGACCAGGAGTTTCCAGACATCCATTTTCTTTTACATTTTGGACATTTGTATTCTCCAAAGCACCTCTTTCGACCTTGGTATGGTGTTTTGCCTTCGCCCTTTGGTCGTGCCTGCAATACAGATGTGGATTCCTCAGTAAATTTAATATCTCAAAGATACAAAGTTTCCTAAAAGAATTAAAGAGTTAACTTTTGTAATGAAAACGCCATCTCATATATTCCCAATTTGATAGATATTTTTAAATGTATGTAGTAAATGTTCTCCAAGATCAAAGTCCCATAATAAATGGGCATCTAGAGATTCAATTAAATCGGAATTGTTCTCAATCTCATAGAACACCAATTAAGTTTTTCTTGTCAATACAAAATAATAATCTAAACATTTTTAGTTTTTGCTCTTGTGTTAAGTAAAATTACTTATTAAAAAAACAAAGACAGAGGTGGGCAAATAGTTACTATATGATAATTAATTAGTTCGTTGAGCAATCGGCATTGTACTTTATAAAATGTGTACCAGGAGGAATGTAATTGTGTTTATATTTAATTACTATTCTATTCAGACTAATCATAATAATGTTGTATATAGTTAGTGATAATTGTAGTTCTTGTACTTAACTACTTTTTCAATCTATGTAAGATTAATCTATCGAGTAAATAAGCGTGTCAAATTTATAGGACTGCTTAAAACATTAAGGGTTTCAAAAATAGAAGAAAATGAACAGTTTTATCGAAACCTGCAAAATGAATATGGCAAAACACCCAAATATAACGCCATAACGATGATGGGAGGCCTAAACGCACAATTAGGGTAAGAGCAACATTTCCAAGGAACATTAGAAGTAAACATTACACGAGATAACGGATAAAAATGAAAATATGCTATGTCAATTTCAAATTTTTAACAACCTAGTGCAAATGGCATAAAAGAGGGGGACATGGTGGTGCCCAAGAAATAAACAACTAAATCAAATAGACCAAGTTCTAATAACCAAGAAAAGGGCATCCAACATCATTGGTGCCAAAACACCCAAGAGGAGCATACTACGGTCAGACCACTTCCAAGTCGTATTTAAAGTGATTATATATATATGTCAGCATTTTAGGCCTGAAGGCCTATAGCTTGGATCATCTTCCTCCACATCTTCCTATTTTGCACCTCTTGCTCCCAGTTTGTTATTCCCAGTTCTTGTAAGTCCTCCTGCACTCCTTCCCACCAGGTTTTGTGTGGACGTCCTCTCCGATTGCGCCCCCCTAAAGTCGTACTGTATATCTTTTTGGTGAGATCATTTCTTTCCATTCTCGTTATATGGCCCAGCCATCGTAGTCTGTTCTGTTGAAGTATGCTTCTTATTCCTGGTTCCTTGTATAGGCCTTCCAACTCTGCATTTGTTCTCCTTCTCCATTCTCCCTGCTCTTGCACCCCTCCGTAAATTCTCCTCAAGATCTTCCTCTCCCAGATCTCCAGTTTTTTGCAATCTCTCTTAGTTAATACCCACGTCTCGCTCGCATAAGTAATAATTGGTCTAATTATGGTTTTATACACTTTCACTTTTAAAGCTCGCCCTATATTTTTGTTACTCAGTATGTTACTGAGTGCGCCGGCACACCTAGATCCTGTCATTAACCTTTTATCTATCTCTTGCGACACACTTCCATCACTAGTTAGCTCCACCCCCAGGTACACTGCACTATTTGTGTATTGGAACTCATACACTTTCCCTTCCTCACTATGTAATCTCAGTTGTTCGTCTATTTCTTGCCTTGCTTTTCCTAGAATCATATATTTGGATTTGTCTTCATTTATAATTAACCCTACTTCCTTCGCTTTATGTTCTAGCTTTTTCACCACCTGCTTTAATTCCTCTCTAGTTTTTGCCATTATTATCAGGTCATCAGCATATGCTAAGCATTGGTACGATTGTTGTAGGATGTTGAACGTTGTATTTATTTGGCTACCTCTTAGTACATGTTCCAAAACTATATTAAATAACAAAGGTGACAGAGGGTCTCCTTGTTTCAGACCTAAATTAATGTTGAATTTTCTTGATAATACTCCATGACTTCTTACTCGGCCTGACGTACCCGTTAAGGTCATCTTTATCAGGTCTATTGTTTCTTTTCTGAATTCCAGTTCTTCTAAGGCTTTCACAATCTTTTCTCTAGCGATTCTATCGTATGCCTGTTTAAAATCAATCAGCAGGGTATAGATCCTTCCATTTTTCTTCCTATATTTCTCCTGTATTTGTCTCATTATGAAAATATTGTCCACCGTTGCTTTCCCTTTCTTGAAACCTGCTTGGTATTGACCAATTTTTCCCTCAGCTTCTTCTTGTAGTCTTCTTTTAATTGCATGTGCTAAAATTTTGTAAGCTACGTTTAAGAGGACAATTGGTCTGTAGTTCTTCATTTCTTGCCTGTTGCCCTTTTTATATATGGGACATATAATTGCTTGGAGCCACTCTTCCGGCATTTCTTTCCTTCCCCATACTTTTATAATAACTTCATACACTTTCTTTATCAACTCCTCCCCCGCGTATTTAATTAGTTCTACTTCTACTTCATCTGGGCCGGAGCTCTTGTTATTTTTCATTTCCTTGATAATATCTCGTATCTCTTCTTGTGTGGGTGCCGTTGTTACGTCTTCTTCTTGATATGCCTGATTTGTGCATGGGAGCTCCTTTGTCTCTTCTGTCAGTATCTCTTCAAAGTACCCTGCCCAAGCGTTTGATATTTGCTCTTCATCTACGCATAATTCTTTTTTATTTCTCATTATGAGTGTCTGGGATTGGTATCCTTGTTTTTCCCTCCTTATATTTTTGTAGAATTCCCTTGTGTTCCTTTTATTATATAAATCTTCTATCTTTTCCAACTGTTCCTTTTGTTGCTCTCTTTTCTTTTTCCTGCATACGTCATTTGCTTTGTTCCTTGCTCTTTTGTAATATTCCTCCCTTTCCTTTGATTGATCTTGTAACCAGTTGAGTCTTGCTTGCTTCCTTTCTTCTACTGCTTCTTCGCATTCTTTAATAAGCTACATAAGACTACGAGGAACTCATAGGAAGATCAGCATATTAAATGTCCATGCTCCAACGGAAGATGCAGAGGAGGACAGAAAAGAAGAATTCTATGATTCAATAGAAATGTTTATAAACACCATTCCAAGATTTGACGTGAAAATGATAATAGGAGACCTGAATGCAAAAGTCGGCAAAGAAGAAAGATACCACAAAGTAGCAGGAAAAGAAAGTCTCCATGAGAAATCAAACGATAATGGGAAGAAATTAATATATTTTGCAGCATCAAAAGCTATGATTATTAAAAGTACAATGTTAGAACGGAAAAATATCTATAAAGCCACATGGAAGAGCCCGGATAAAAAGACAACTAATCAAATAGACCATATGATAATTGAGAAAATTCATGGAGCGTGTGTTGAAAAGGTGAGAACTTATAGGGGAGCCGACATAAACTCCGATCATTACTTAGTTAAAGCAACATTTAGACAAGAAGTACCAGAACTTAAAATTAATAGAAAGAAAAATAAAAAGAAATGGAATGTGGAAGCCCTAAGTAAGGAAGAAGAAAGAAAAAAATACAGAAGAGCAATAGAGGAGAAGCTCGCCAACCAAACAAGAGAAGAGGATGTCCAAAATGAGTGGAATGCGCTAAAAGAAATAATTATAGCTGGAACAAAAATGTTAGAAACTAAAAAGACAGGGAAAAGTAAAGACTGGTATTTAAAGTGATTGGCAAACTTAAAATAGAAGAAGAAGTACAGAAAAAAGACATGAAACATAGGAAATCTAATAATGAAAGAAATGCAACATAAGTACGATCAAAAGAATAAGGAGATACTAGAAAGAGCAGCTGTGTCGGAAGAAGTAGAAGAAGAATGGAATAAATAAAAGAAATAACAACAAGGAATGTAGAAGAAACACTAGAGAAATGTAAATATAAAGATAAAAAGAATAGAAATGAACAAAAAAAATAGAACCTGGAAACAGTACACAAGGGCAAAATCGAGACGATTACGAAAGAGAAACGAAATCAGCAAGTAAAACTTAAAAAAGAAAAGAGAAATGCTTCACAAGAAAATTGATGAAACAGAAAAACTAAACCAAACAGAAACATAAGGTGATTCTACAAGAAGCAAACAGCACAAAAGCCAGGTATAAAATGTAAAAATAAAGAAGAAGAGATCATAGACAATAATAAAAATATCACAAACCGTTGGAAAGAATACTTCTGAGAAGTATTAAATAAAGAAGAAACCCGACAATATGAAATACAAACCAGATGAGATAAAAGTAGCAAGAGCAATAACGGAAATGAAAATCAACAAGTCACCAGGAAGCGATAAAATAGTAGCAGAACTAATAAAGGAGGAAAAGAAATGCACAAAAGATTCCACCATTTAATAACAACAATTTGGGAAAGAGAAACACTACCTGAGGAATTGAAGCTAGGAACAATTCAACCGATTCATAAGTGATAGATACCACTGTAGTAATTACAGAAGAATAACACTGTTAAAGACCACCTACAATGTCAACCATAATAAATATAGGGTATACAGAAGAAATATTGTCAGATCACCAAAACAGCATCAGAAAGTACCGATCAACAGTAGACAATACACATATAATAAGCCAAATAAGTGAAAAGCTCGAGAGTATGGAATCAATCATCATCTAATATTTATAGATATAATTAGTCAAGCGTTTGCCAATGTTAATAAACAGAAGTTATTATATGAAATGCAAAAACTAGGAATAACCAAAAAATTACTCAAAATGACAGAAGTAACCCTAACAGGAACCAAAGCTAAAGTATGACACCCATAGACACATCAAAAACATTTCACTTTAAAACAGGGACCAGACAAGGGGGCACCATATCAAACACCCTATTTATCCTAACATTAGAAGTAGCAGTTAGAAAACTAGAAGTATCAGGACTGAAAAACACCAAAGGAATACAAATAAGTACATATGCAGACGACGTAATACTAACCAGCCGGGATAACAAAAACTAAAGGACACCTTTAAGCAAATAGTGGAAAAACTGGAAACTTACGTTAAAATTAAACGAACAAAAAAAATCAAATTATGCAAATAGGAGAAAATAGAAATGAATGAGAAAGACATATAATGATAGGTAAATATAATTTAAAAACGGAAACAAAATAATATATCTGGGAAGTAAAATAGACGACACAGGAAATAACAAAGGTAAGATCAAAAGGAGAATACAGTTAGGAAATAAAGCGTATTAGGCAAATAGAAGTTTAATGCAATCAAAAATACATAGTAAATCAACAAAAATTAAAATATACCGAAACAAGAATAAAACTAGTGGTTACATACCCGGCCGAAACATGGATCACAACTAAAGAAAGCGAGCAACGATTATTAAAATGGGAAAGAACGATGATCAAATAAATATAAATTACAAAATGGAAAAATAAACAACACACTGAGTATTAGAGAAAATATAGTATTAAGTCTAGAAGATTTAAATGGCTTGGACATTTGAGAAAGATGGAGAATGACAAAGTAGTAAGATGTACCTATAACAGATTGGAAACCAAATATACCCAGAAGGAGATCAGCAAAGAAGAAATTGATAGGAAGTTCTATAGAAGACATGGAAACAATGAAAAAAAAACTGGAAAAATATATGCCTAAATAGGAAGGCTTGGAGTAAAGTAGTAGGGGACCAAGCTAAAACCCAGCAAGGATTTTCTAGCTAGAGAAGCGATAGGGTTTCAAAAGTAATTAAACAAATGTGAGAACTGTAGAGGAATATCAGTAACAAGCACACTAAGTAAAGAATATTATCGCATAAATTGAGGCACAAAATAGAAGAACTATACAGAGGTCAATAATTGGAACAAAGTGGATTTAGAAAAGCATGATCATGTACTGAGGGTCCACTCCAGGCCGCTTTTATTATTGAATATTTTTGGTCCTTATAGCAACTGAATTAAAATTATTTTAGTTAGTTATTGAATTTTCGTTTAACTCGGTAATTATTTTGTAAGTTATTTACGTAATTTTAAGAACTTGCACGATTTTGAATCTCTTGTAATTTATTGTAATGTTGAACGTTTTTGTGAGTAAAGCTTGCCGACTTGAAAGATTTTGGAGCAGTTCTGATTAAGTTTCCTAGAACTGTTACGACTATTTGGGTTCAATTTCAAGGTTCAGTTTAGGGAACATGTTTTATAAGAAGTCTTAAATTTGTTTTGGTCACGTAGTTTCGTCGTATAAATAGGGACGGACTGTTGAAAGGACAATTATCTTATACTCGTTCATCGTAGCACATGATTTTCAAAATCATCTCCGCATTTTGAAAATAGTCTCAACTGTTGTTCTGCCGGATTTTCCTTTGAAAATTAATCCCTTTCCTTTCCCCGCCTTCGGTAGCTCTGGCTTGACCGGGGCACTCATAGGATTTTCCCCCAACATTTCATCCTTTCCCCGCCTTCAGTAGAGCGCTCTGGCTTGACCGGCGTCCCTGTAGGATTTTCCCTCAACATTTCATCCTTTCCCCACCTTCAGCAGAGCGCTCTGGCTTGACCGGCACCCCTGTAGGACTTTTCCTTCGAAGATACTTCCTTTCCCCACCTTCAATAGGGAGCTCTGGCTTAACCGGCGCCCCTGTAGGATTTTCCCTCGACGGTACATCCCTTCCCTGCATTCAGTAGAGTGCTCTGGCTTGACCGGCCCCCTGTAGGATTTTCCTTCGAAGATTCATCCTTTCCCCGCCTTCAGTAGAGCGTTCTGGCTGGACCGGCGCCCCTGTAGGATTTTCTTTCGACGATACATTTTTTCCCCGCCTTCAGTAAAGCGCTCTGGCTTGACCGGCGCCCTTGTACGATTTACCCTCGATGATACATCCTTTTCCCGCCTTTAGTAGAGCGCTCCAGCTTAACCGGCGCCCCTGTAGGATTTTCCTCCAGGTTACAAGCCTTCCTCTTTTCTCCACGTCGTCTTATGTCTTAAGGGCAATAATCAGGGGGGATTCCCTTTACGCCGACAAGCTAACTTACCAGATATATTACCCTCACTAGGATTTCAGCAGTTTCCCTATCTGTACCGGTGAATAACGAGGGTAAAAGAATGACAAGTCGGCCTGCAGCGGCAGTATTACTCTATTTAAAATATATTATGACAAAGCAATGGGAATGGAAAGAACATCACCCTATATTCGCTATTCGTTGGGGACGACCAAGATTGATAAAACAATCTACACAGTTTATCTTGCAATTACATTTTGTACTAAGCAAAAAATTGAATGCGTCAACGTGCAGTTCAAAAATAGAAACCTTGTCTCTGTAGTTGCATTTGAATGTAATAAGACCAAGTAAGCCTACAATGTTACGTACATACCGTTCTAAAACAAAATCTACCCCAAAGTAAAGCACATATAAATTATATACAAAGAAATATACAAAAAAATGTAATCAGCATAAAAACAAAAACATTAAATCATTCAGACACGCGCAATAAATTAAGACTAAATAAATGCTTTCAATGCAATTTGCTTAATTTATCAATAAATCTATGTATTTGGCAGCGTAAATATGCATACGGAAGTTTCACGGAACGAACACAGATATAAATTACATTTGAGCATCCACTACAAATATTTATAATTTACAGGACAACATTCTGAATTATGAAACACCGACGTATAATAGAGGGATAAATCCCAATCAGAAAAGTCTCAAAAAACAAAAACTTGCTTAGCATTTCTAGTTTTATTATATATCAGAAGCTATCAATATTGAGGAAGGGTCGTTTTATTTAATTATAAAGCATCAGCGTAGTATCGAATTACATTCACTACCTGGAAATATTTTGAGCGCATCTGTATTTGTTACTTTAAGATACTAAGGTGTTATAGTCAGGGCTTTTATCTGTGAATATCACTTAAAAGTACGCTTAACAAATAAATAATTGCAGAAGTATACGTAGCTTCTATCGGCTATCAATAACAGCTGGGAAGGGTTATAAAGATTTTAATGAGAGCCCGAGCAGGCAAGTGTTTCTTGGAATGTGAGGGATAAACAAGGGGTAGCAGAATGTTAAAAAGGATCACGAACAGCAGTCTACAAGAGGCATTGCTGTTGGTAGCTAGGCCGTAAGCTTGCATATCTTTGGCGTAATAACTGAATTGCAGACGACTCCAAAAAATGGCAGAAACGTGGCATAAGGCATGCGACTTTCCCACCACTTGAAGGTACACCGGATATCACTTTCGATGCAGCAAAGGCAGTCAACCAACTGTTGAAAAATAGATTTGGTGAACAGTGGATTCAAGACCAAACTCTGAAGTGGTATTTTGAACTACTTATTGAAGATCCGACGCTAGAACCTGTGCAACAATTCAGCGTAAAATTACCTTTCCAACGATCTCCGTTTTTTTTTTGTTTTGGTCGAGGCGTTGTCGAGTTTGTCCAAAAAATGTGAAAATTCGGGTCAAAACAAGTTTTAACAAATTCATTCGGTGCCGCAGTATTTCGATTAATCAAGAATACATATTTAGCAGTTATGTAGGCAAGGGATGTACTAAAACGGCACAATTACCATATATTCGGATTTATTATACGTGGCGTTTTCCAAATCAGCGCATATTTAATATACTTCAAAGAGCTTTTTCTCGCTTTTTTCAAATGGAATACTCTGTATATCATTGTATTTTTGAATTGGAGCGTTAATTTTCCACAATTTTTAAGAATATTGTTCTATACCTAAAATCGATACTTCAGAGATATTACAGCAGACGCTCAATAACGTAAACACACGATTATGGAAACTCGCGCTAATGTAAACACAAAATTCTTGCTAAAGGATTAAATGGAACGTCCGATAACGTAAACAACCTGTACAGCTCGATAATGCAAACACTTCGTTTTTATTTTTTTTTGTTGTACATACGTTATTCTCAGCAAATTATTTGTAGGAGCAGCGCTGATTTTATTTTAGTCGTTGTTAAACTTAAGCCAGGCATGTTGCATGCGTTTATGCATTACGACTATGGAATCCACATCAAATAAAAGAAAGTGTTTAAGATTGAGTCACAAAGTGAAAATCATAGACGAGGTTGCACTAGGTGCGGGAGTGACAATTAGCTAAAAAATATAGAGTATCGAAAGCTACAATCTGTAAAATTAACACAAATTTTAGAAAGAACGTGCGATATATTTGGAGGCCCGGGAAAACGAAAAACTTGAAAAATGCGAAAGCATGTAGAATGGAAAATTGCCTGTATAAATGGTTTTTATAACAACGGGACAATCACCATGTCCCAATTAACGCCGAAATAATTAAAGAGAGGGCTAAGCTGTTCAATGAAAAACTGAAGGAGACTGAAAATTTCGTAGCCAGTGGTGGCAGGAACAACGATTCAAAACAAGATATGGAATTTGATTGCTATTTTTCTTCTCATTAAAAATATGTATTACTTATCGCTGTCAGAATAAGTTTGGTTTTTTATTGTGTTATTAAACGTTACCTATAATAATTTGCTTATTAATAAAATCGCGCTCGCTAATGTAAACATTTCGATAATGTGAACACACTCGAGGTCTGAATTAGTTCAGGTATCGAGGGTCTCCTGTATTATTTTTTCGTTTGAAATTGAATTATTCAACTTTTTATTTTTATTTAATCTAATAGCCACGATTTTGACGTAAGTGAGTGGGAATTGGAAATGGAAAGAGCAACTTCTATCTTTTTCCAAAAACTACTGTTCACTGTCAAGTCGGCCTTCCTCCAAAGTGGTAGCCCAAACCGACATAAACTCATAATTATGCAATAGAAAACCCAAGAATTGAATTGATGGACAACGACAATGGACTGTAAATGTTTAGGGAGGTATTGTGGGCGATTTTGTGATTGGATCTCTTTTTTAATAAACGTCTAAATGGGGCACAAAATTTGTATTTCTTACAAAATAATTGCCTCAACATCTGCAAAATGTCCCTCCAAATCTAATGAAAAGTATGTGGTTCCAGCACGACGGTGTTCCAGCATATTTCGCACTAGTGACTCGACAGTAGTTGAACATTAAAAAACTCGTATGAGCATTTATCCGCAAACGCTTAGTTTACGAAGTACAACCCAACAAATGTTTTATCTATTTAAACATAATATTTATTAACGGTTGTTGTAAACGAAGCGTATACGGACAAATGTTCATATGAGCATTTTTATTGTCTTCTTGTTCTGAATCTATATACAGGGTGTATCAGAAATAGATACAAATATTAAATCCGATGGTAGATTACAATATATACAAACTAGAAAAAACATTTCTTTGGCAATGGGACCCTCAAGATATGAGAAAATAATAATTGAAAATTTGACCCAAAATTGTTTGAGTACCGCAGGATAATAATAAAAATTTGAGTTCAAAGACATGTTATGCAAAGGAGAGTAAGATAGAAGTGCAAACAAATTTCTTATCACCTGCCACAAACCAATACTATTAGGTAGGTCAGTAATTTCTATTCAGTCTGTTGTTGTTATCACAAGCCAGACAAGTTTTTACGTGTTTGCCACTTTGGATTTACTTTACAATTAGGTAATAATCTTCTACAGCTTAAATGCATTTTCTATGTATCATAAGCAGTTCTCAAACAAAATTTTATTTTATTTTTTAGTTCAAAAAAACTTAACTTAATGATTTTTGAAAAATGAGTAGTACCAATAAATCTACTTGAGCCAATCTATTACTGGTTTAAATATTTGTACCTATTCCTGATACACCCTGTTTATTATTAATCCCCATAGTACGAAGTTTCCAAATGTTCATTTTTATTACATAAAAACTGAATTCTCTCGGTAACGATTGGGTTTATCCTGTTTTAACAAGAGTATCAAAATAACGTAGAAGATATTGTAGAAAACCGTACCGGATGCTCCTACTCGAGACGGCTCTGAGGCACTTACTAAAACAAAACTAGGGTCTAATCTGCAGCCTTGATGAGTAACATATATATGCACATAACATTTCAAAACATTGATTCAACTATTACCATAATTATATGCAGAAAAGTGACAAGTGTCACTTTAGAAGGCTGTAACTCCGTACACTTTTGTATATCGGGTGTCCCGTAATAGGATGTACATAGCTTTAGTACGTGTTCCTGCCCTCTTTATAAACCGAAAACTTCCAGGAAATGATTGGCCTAAAATAATCATTACGAAGTTATTCACATTTTAATGTAACCGTTACCCTTAAAGACCATAACAAAAGATGCATGAGAGGGCTTTGAAAACAAATGTACATAACTAAGTGTTGCGTTTATTATCTGTCATAAACTAAGTATGGCAACGTTTTCTAATAAAGAATATGCCGAAATACATTACATTTACGGGCTTTGAGACGGAAATGCACGTGCAGCAGTTCAAGAATATCGCCGCCGATTTCCTGGCCGCAAATTACCAGATAGCCGAGTTTCAGCAATGTGCATCGTACTATAGAGAAACTGGTAAAGTAGCACAATCAAAATGCGAACGACCACCGAGGAGAAACGTTGATTTAGAGGAAAATATTCTCAATAGAACTGAAAAGAAGTTCCACTACTAGTGTTAGACGGTAATCGGTACTAACCGCATGCAAATATGGAGAACCATTCACGATTTTGGCTTATATCCGTATCATGTACAAACAGTACAAGCTCTTTTACCAAATGATTACATTGCACGTGAACAGTTCTACCATTGGTTACTGGAAAATCAGCGGTTGCACACAAAAATTCGTTTTACGGATGAGGCCTCGTTCAACCGAGATGGAATAACAAACACAAGAAATTCACATGTAAGTTACATTTTCAGCACCGTTTTTCTATTAATGTCTGGTATGGTATCATCAGGAACAAAATGATTGGGGCATACGAATTTGAAGGTCGTTTGAATGCAGCACATTACCTCCGCTTTCTGCAAGACAAACTACCAGTATTATTAGAAGATGTACCTCTAAATATCAGAGCAGATATGTGGATACAGCAAGATGGAGCACCTCCACATTTTGGCAGGACGGTAACTGCAATTCTATACGAAAACTTTGAAAACCGTTGGATAGGACGACAGGGTCCCGTTATTGGCACCCCAGGTCACCGGATCTAGCGCCATTAGATTACTATCTCTGGAGCAGCATGAAGTCCTTGGTGTATGCGGTAAAGTCAAACACTAGAGATGAGTTGCTGGATAGAATAATTGATGCTTCCAATATCATCAAAAACGATCTCGACTCTATTATGAGGTTTGTCACCACGATTTCACAAAGGCCACGAATGTGTACAGCTAATCGAGGTCATTTTGAAAACTTGAGCACATAACTAGAGCATTTTATTTTATGAAACGTTAATTGATGTCCTTTACCAATAAAGATTTGATTCTTTAGTGTTATTTTTTGATTGAAAAACTGCCAACAACGTTGTAGCGATTAATTTTAGGCCATATGTTTATTGGAAGTTTTCAACTTAAAAAGAGGCCAGGAACACGTACTGAAGCTTTTGTACATCCTATTGCGGGACACCCTGTATACAAGTTGTCTATATGGCATGTTGGCTTAAATCGTACTATTTTAGTCTTAGGAATATGTGAAAAGAGTTTTGTGCAGACCTTTTAAAAACACTAATATATTTTAAATTAAATAATGTATGAAAACGCCTTTCAGATAGATTTGAAAAGAATTCTTTGCGCAGAATACTTCGGACAGCTACTAAACTGCACTTCTACAGTCCACCGTCTTATCTGCGAATTCATGTAGCGTTCCTATTGTTTCAGCACTCATATTTTGCAATTAAGATATAAACATCCTGCCTGCGATATATCCGACAACGAACTGTTCAAACAATAACTATCCTCAATCAGTCAACAGCGGCTAAAGTAGAAACACAGTTGTTCCTTTTAATTTGATAAAGCTATCCGAAGACTTTGACACAGCATTCATCCTCGTAAGCAAAAACTGCATATAGTTATTCGACATTGTCTTGTGGATTCACTTTAACTGGGTTGTTTTTAAATATAACCAATTGCAACTTGCAACTGTGGTTTTAAATTTAATCAAAATCGACTTGGTGGTGGTGTTTGGTGTTGGCAGTGACGAGATTTTTTTTGTGTTTTAATGCCCGTTTGTTCAACATACGTAAATCCAGTTAAGCTATACTTTAGGATATTAATGGCCCCTGGATTAAAATTATATTTGATTACACGTTAAAGCAAGTATGAAAACTGCATTTTCAAAACGAATTTCTGAAACACCTGTTTAGTTTAAATTTTGCAAAACGGTATATAAATCAAAGGCCTAAAAGTTAATTTTTACTCAAAACTGCAACTCGAGTCGTAGGCGTTTTGTAAATTTTTAAATGTTTCATACATTTCTTGTGTACACACTTCTGCGGACAGTTAGTAGCTTGCATAAATAATGCACACGAAAATGAACCTCAAGTTAAGATGTAGTTCTTAAAAATTACGTGAAGCATATCTGAGTAGTACCAAAGCTCTCTTACTAAAAACGGTTTTAGTATCTAAGGCTTGTTTTACACCTGCAGTATTTGAGCACGACCGCCATCTTGAACTCGTTGAATTGTAACAGGGGCTATGTCGAACATTATTAGAAAGTTTTTTTTCTTCTTTCTAATCATCTCAAACGTGTATGGGGGGGGGGTCCATAAATAAATATAGGAAAACGTTTTCCGTATGCTTAGCCAGCTAATTTATTGTATAAAACTGTACATATAGCATTGACAGAACGTCAGAAATAATCAAAAACTAATCAGTAAGGGGTTTGATTTTGTTTTTATTGTACGAGGATGATTTGACGGGACGTGAGACTAGGTACTAGTCCCCTCTAGCGGTTAAAATGAACATCTTTTTCAGAGTTCCGCCATCTTTTTTATATTGTTGATCTGTGGTGTTCAGTTAAGAAATTACAACGGTTTAAAGACGACACTTAAATGGAAAATCCTAAAATGGATAAAAACGCTATTCGTGGTGTGATTCAATATTTGTTTTTTTAGAAGCTAAACACGACTGAAATTTTGGCCGATATACAGCAAACATTGGGCGACAATGCCCCTTCGAAAGCAACGAATTGTCGCTGGGTTGCACGATTTAAACGTGGTGATTTGAGCATTGAAGATGATGAACGACCAGGACCATCAAAAACGGTAACAAGCCCGGAAACAGTCGATCAAGTGCACGATATTGTTTCGAAGAATAAAAATTGACGAGATAGCTAGGATCGTAGGTGTATCAACTGAGCGCATACATCACATTTTGCACGTAGAATTGGGCATGTGTAAGCTGTCAGCAAGATGGGTACCGCGCTTACTGAATGCTGCTCAAAAACGAGAAAGAATGCGAACATCAAGCGACCCTTTTGAAGGGTTTGATGTTTAACAAGAATCAGGTTGATTTTCTGCGCCGCCTTGTTACGGTCGATGAAACTTAGATTCATCACTACATTCCCGAATCAAAACGCCAATCACAACAGTGGAAATATCATGGCAGTCCCCCGCCAAAGAAGGCAAAGTCGTTTTCATCGGCCGGGAAGGTAATGGATACGAATTTTTGGGATTCGAAGGGGATACTTCTCATCGACTATCTCATAAAGGGCCAAACCATCAACGGAGCATATTATGCTGCACTTTTGGACCAACTAAAAGCAGCAATTGCTGAAAAAAGACCCGGAATGGTTCGAAAAAACCTTACTCGCCAGATCTTGCTCCGAGTGACTTTCACCTATTCCCGAATCTCAAACTTTTCCTTGCCGGAAGGAAGTTTAAGACGGACGAAGAAGTAATTGCTGCAACGGAGCAATATTGTGACAGCCTTAAAGAAGATCACTACAAAACAGGCATAATGGCACTTTAGCGTCGCTGGTCCAAGTGTGTTGACGTACGAGAAGAATATGTTGAAAAATAAAAAAAAATTAATGCTCTAACTCACTACACACTAACTTTCGAGTCTCACATCCCATCAAATCATCCTCGTACACCTATTTTGCCTACCCGGGTAATTCCAAGCCCAGTAGTGATTTTTAACGTCACACATTGTAGTAGCACAGGACGTACGGCTTACTTCTTATCCGAAAAAAAGGCCCACTTTCAGATTTTTCCCCGCCAGAAAAATCTCACCGATCTCGGTCGGATTCAAACCCGCGTCCCTTGGATTTATAGGAAAGTGCGCTAACCATTAGACCACCGAGGCCGCAGTAAGAGGTTAGGTATTTATGCTACTGTTAGTTTTCTTACAGTTGTTGTATAAGTGGCGAATAATCCTTGATTTCCTGACATATGGACCACTTGACAAAAACGGAACGGATAGAAATTCTTATGGTGATTGAATACGGTGACAGGCACTAATCTGATACTTTGCCACATTGGATGGAAGAAACTCATACCCAGCGACCTCAGAAAATCAATGTATGGGCAGGCGTCCTTGGTCGCAATATTGTTGGACCCTTTTTTGTTGGAAGGAACGCGAAGTTTCATTGACTGCTTAAAAAATGTTATTCGAATTATTATTTTCCTGTGAACCCAAATGCACTCACCAAAACATCTGGATCAGCAGGATGGTGCCTCTCCCCACTATGGAGGACTTATAGTACGTAATTATTCAAACAACATTTTTCTTCGGCGATGGACTGGGAGAAGTGGAACCATGGAGTGGCCCGCTCCATCTCCAGATTTGTCCTCTTTGGGTTTTTTTTCAATTAACTGCTATTCGTGACAATTAGTCACATAATTGTTTAGGCCATTGCAGACATCAAATTCACTATTGACAAGAAGTAAACGGGCTGCTTCAACAATTTCTTTAACTAGTTATTTCTGTTCCTGGTTCACAGTGATGTTGATATTATAGCAATTTAATTTTTTAAAAACGTTGGTTTTCTTATAATTTCATTTTGTTTATTTCTGACGTTCTGTCAATGCTATGCATATCGTATCTTTCTTGTTCATTCGTTTGATCTGGGGTATGAGAATTGTTGATATTGTAAACTGTGAAGTAGCTACTCTGATTTCATAACTTATTTATACTTTCATAATATCTCGGAGGCGGCCGTGAACTAGAGGTTAGCGCGTTACATTTCTACGCCGGATGTCCTGGGTTCAATTCCCAGTACCGGAACATCGGATTTTTAACGGCCGTTCTCCCTCGGAAGGCAATGGCAAACCAGCGAGGTATTCTGCCTAGTAAATTTTCTCTGGAGTAGAAGTGTTTACACTTCTCGTGGTTCGGAGCCCACGTTAAGCAGTAGGTCCTCTATGTCGGTGGTACTTTAAGCGCTCAACACAGGCATAGGAGAGAAGATCGCTACGTCTCGTAAAAGATAATGCACTCTAAGAAGAAGAAGTCAATGCTATGATGTGCCTAGATTTAAAGTACAATAACAAAAAACAATTAAGATTAAATGTTTGTAAGTCCAAAATTCCCACTTTGAAGAAATCACCAGAAATTTACTCAAAATTCCGTTCCATCCCTAACCAAAGGCACTGATAAAATATGCAGACAACTCAATTCCAAAATTGTATTTTGTTCAAATAACAACATTCGGAACTTGTTAGAAAACCCTAAAGACAAAGTGAAAACTTTGGAAAAGTCGGAGATTTACGAAATTGACTGTTCTTACTGTAACGGAAAATATAACGGGCAAACTAAACATAATATTGGGATTAGGTTTAAAGAACATGTGGCTAATTTCAAAAATCATAGGTTTGATAAATCAAGTGTTGCCAAACATATTTACGAGGCAGCACGCGGTATAAAATTAGGAAATCTAAAGCTGTTAAAGGAAGTGTCTTCGACAAAAGAATTATATTGCTATGAGAGCATTCATATTTTCAAAAAAAGGGGGATCTTTTAAATTCAGATAATGGGCCAATTCCTAACTCAGATTTAATTCATTTGTTGAAAATAATTCCTTAACCGGTTAGGCGTAACGAACCCTAATGGGGATTCTATATTTAAGCCTTTGTTAGGTTGTCAGTATTGCACTTCAACTGTTGACTTGGTGAAGGGCTTATCTCCAGATATCTTCAGTTAGTTCAAGTTCCTCATGAAGATGGCAGCTTGGTAGCCGAAATACGTATTGCGGTGTTCTAAATATCGTGGTGGTCAGGGTTTTTCCAAAGTTTATTTGCTTAAACCGTCTCCAATCGATGCTAAACTTTGAACTTTTTAAATTTTGAATTATAATACGTAACTACTTTAACAACGTCAGTGACAACAATAATATTTTTAAATAATAAATATTATATTAGTTCACATCAGTCAGAATGATGACACTTTTGGAAATCTTTGGCAACTAACGGTATTTAGCTGAAACTGTTTAAAATTATTGATTAATAGTTTTTCTCCGTGAACTCATCAATTTTTTACTTTCCCATACCTTATAGGTATAGGGTAAGTATTGAAATCATGAAAATTTTCGAAATCGAGATTTTACCGGATATATCCGTTTTGGGTCTCTAGGAACCCAAAAAAGTGGTTTTTAAAAAATGTCTGTCTGTGGGTGGGTACGTATGTACGTATGTACGTACGTATGTGACGCTCCTACAGCCGAAAGTATTGCTCCGATTTTGATGCGCTTTGGAATGCGGGGGTGTATCGAAAATTCCATCGAAAAAATAAGCTTTTCAAAAAAATCCGAAACCGGAAGCGGAAGTTACGCATGTTTTTTTGGTATCACTTTTTTCGTGATTACAATTTTGAAACTTTTATCGCGGATAACGATAGAGGGTCATAAGAAAAATCTGTTAGTTTTTTGCCGAACTCGCTAGCTTTAAAATGTAGGGCGCTATGATTTTTTGAAAATTTTGAGTTTAACGCCCAATTACTCGAAAACGGATGAATCGATTCAAATGATTTTTATTTTCTGAATAGTATATGAAGGGTAAAATGAGGTGATATAAAAAGTTTTTTTGAAAAATTATAAGGGGCCTAAATTACGAATTTTCAAAATTTTGGAAATTTTCAAAAAATTATTTCTCAAAAACTGCTCCAAGGAATTTTTTAAACTTCATATGTCGATAGACCTCGCAAGGGGCTATCGATATGTTTTTTGAAGAACTCCGTAATTTTCCTGTGGCGCCTTCTACGAAGCTTGGAAGTTTGAAATTTCAAACTCCTTTAATTAATAAACGAAAAAAGATAGGAAGCTGGGGTTTTCACTGAATCGCTCAGTACGTAATGGAGCATATGAATATGCAAAGAAATATTACACTCGTGGATATATGTAAGCGCACCGGCCCCCTCCCCCCTCTTTTTTAGAAAATATATTTTTTTTATTCTAACTGTTGTTATTTGTTTGCGTCAAAGAATCTTTTTTCCGCGAAAATAAAAAAATCGATTTTTTATGCCCTACAAAATATAATTTCCAGGGACTTAGAAAATTTTACCTCGGTAGCAATAGCGATTGGTACTAGTTAGACCGCGCGACGGCCTAGCGGTACGGACAGCCCGGTTGGTTCAGAACCATTGCCATACTGTCGCGCTACATTCATTTCTTTAACCGGTATTTAACAACAAGTTATAAATTATTTATCAAAATTTTGTATTTAATACTTAATTTGATATATATAATTATTATTTATATATATATATATATATATATATATATAATTTGAAATAAAGATGATATGAACAGTTTCCAGTATGGGAAAGTCCAGGGAGGCAGTCGCGTCCACTTATATTACTCCCTGTTGCACGTTTACTGAACGTCAGTGATCCGCAAACCACACTTTATCTAAAAATATACTTTTTGTTTATTGCACCAAACCATCCTTGAGAACTTTTGTTAAGTTTATAAAGTAGGACCAAACTTTTAATAGCAAATGTTTAAATCCCTACTCAAATGCGATTATCAGTCAGCAGGTAGCATGTAATCTCTGAACAATAGCGTCGGTGCTTGTTGGGCTGTGGTCAGGGCTGCATTTAACTTTCTTGACAGTAAAATCCGGCGATGCAACATTTTTTGAAACTGGGTATAATATATATTATAAAATGTTATAATAAAAGTATCTAGGTAAGATAAATTAAAATTTCCAGATGACCGACCGTCTATTCCCTGAATATTGTTAAATATCTTAACGTTATAATGAGTGCTGTTGTCCACTAACGATGTAGGTAATCATGTTACATTTGTTTTGCAATATGAATCATTTGTTTTCGAAAGTATGCTAATCTGGTTATTGTTCTGGGTAAATCCAGTCGTAAATTTGACCAGTCGCTGTTACATTACGGCTTTCTGGAGACCTTTCAAAAGCGGCGATAATAATCAAATTATAGAAATTACAAGCAGTGATACCGACGAAGACATAGATGTTGTAAATAGTAATAGTAAAAGTGAAAATATAAATTTAAGTGCAACACGCCAGAATCTTCCCGTAGAAACGCAGCAAATAATTTTAAACATTTATAAAATCTTAAATCCGAACTCTGACAGCTAGTATGAAACATGTTGCAAAATTGATACAAGTCCCCTACAGGGACAAATTTTCCTGGATCCGTTCTTGATCGCCTACCTGCAACGACCCTAACACTTGCAGCTTATCGTTAGGTCAACAGCTTAACATTCGCTACTCAAAGTTTATTCTAACTTTCTGGTTAAACAATGAAAACTGTAAGAAATACATGATGACTCAGTGAAATTTTATCAGCAAGCTGCAGTCAGCTAAATAGCAGTGGCATAGGTTTTGTTGTAAAGTTACCAATATTCCAAATGATTGTATTTAGAAAATTTTTTAGAGCATTGACGAACACAATGACATTATACATTTGAATGAATATACTTTAATGGCCAAGAGAGAGACGAGCTAACAAAAACGGTTAGGTTATCTAGTGAAACAAGCAAGGGATACACACTTTAGCAGAGTGTTTAAACATTTTGCACAATTTAAAAGAAGGTTTTTAAAAACCGTACAGCGGTCATGTTACCCCTCCACTCCCAAAGTGTACTACAGGGTGGGCCAACTAAGTTGTCACGCTTTAAAAGCGGTTGATGCAATCCAACATACACAAAGCCTGTCACTTTACTTAAATTTTAAGGAAGAAGTTTTCAAATGTCGAGAGAACAGATTTGTTACTTATTTTTGGTGAATGCCACGATAATGGGGCTGCAGCGCGCAATTCATATTTCAAGCGCTATCCAACTAGAAGGTCACCGTCTGAAAAATATTCAGACGTCTTGAAACTTCTGCAAGAAGTAAAGGTAAATTTGTTAGTTCTAGAAGCTGTAGACGTAGAACGATTACGAACATGGAAAACGAATGCCAGTGTTAGAAGCAGTTAATGAGAATGCCCATGCAAGTCTAGGCAAATGTACTATTCCATCCCCTTCACTTTGGGGTACACGCACTGTATGAAATAATTGTAATTTTGCCATTTCGTTCAGAATTACCTTCTTTTGGATTAATTTTTTAAACTGTGCATTGCTTAGCGCTGAAGAAAAATTCTCAAACAATAGTAAGTAAATAGACATCGCTCTATGCACTATTACACACAAGAGAATCCGCACTGGATACGTGTTACCTTCTTTCCTATTTTTTTCTGTGTGTATATTTGGTGTGGCATGGTAGGTAAGCATTACTGGACTACATCTCTTCTAAGAAAATCCAACTGAACGTTACTTGAATTACCTACAAAACATTTTATGCGCGTTGGAGCAAGATATGCTTAATGTACGACAAACACTTTGGTAACAACATGATAGTTGTCCTGCTCACTACAGTTGGACTGTTACGAATTACTTAAATAATTTTAAGGAAATTGGATTGGAAGAGAAGCTGTGCATCTATGGCTGCCTACAAGTTGCGAATACCAACCACTAGACTTATTTCTTTGGGGTATAATTAAGGAAATACTATACGGAACTTCAGTAATAAAGGAGCATTATGTACAAAATAGAACAATCTAGGCGTGTACATTAATTACACCTGTCACACTTGCTGGAGCCCGATGATCTTTTTAAAACAAATTTAGGTAGATGGGAGGCAATTTTGAACATTTACTGAATGAAGTAAACACTGGAAAATCATTGTTTGAACTTTTTACTATAATACGGTTGTTCCAATGGGTGTGTTTCTTGTTAAATACTACTATTAGTAAAACTGTTAATTAATACAGTGAGAAATCAAGTTGACAAGGAGCTACGATCCATTTCTATACTATAAAAAATTGAACGATCTCGGTTGCTACGATACATATATGTGGAGTTGCGTCACCCACTTTTAATGGGAGACAACTTAGCTGGGCCACCTTATACATTCTTAAATATGCAGACAGGATTTCCTTTATTGCCGCCTATAGCTACATCCTTGCGCAAACATTTCTAACATTTTTACTTTCCCATACCTTATAGGTATAGGGTAAGTATTGAAATCATGAAAATTTTCGAAATCGAGATTTTAACGGATATATCCGTTTTGGGTCTCTAGGAACCCAAAAAAGTGGTTTTTAAAAAATGTCTGTCTGTGGGTGG
>JABXWE010032162.1:0-36174 GCA_014611495.1 Limonius californicus | reverse complement strand
TGATTTATGTTTAAAATAAGAATGAATTTTGCAAAACAAAAACAATTGATGTGTGAGGTGTTAAAACATTCATTTTTAATTAAGAAATATGGCTATAATTTCAGTATTTATGTATATGATATTTTCAAAAAGTTATTTAAATATTTAAGATTTGGTTAATTTGTGTTAATTTTCTTCATCCTAACTTTTGTTTGTACTATGATGTTGCGATGGTTACATGTTGAAAAGAAAAAGAAGAAAAAAAAACAACGGGGACTTGCCATGAAAATTTCAAGGTGAACAGACGCTCATCTGGTGAGTCAATTAAAATTGTAATTTTGTGTGTCTATTATATCCTGTTTGTATAATACTATTTTATTCAGTTTTATGGTTCAAATCAGCGTTATTTGTTATTTATCTGTATGAAAAATTGATAAAATTCGATAAATTAGCTAAAACTCAAGAATTTGGAGCGAGCTGTCAAAGTAGCGGCATTAGACTCAGTTGGTTTTTCTTTTCAACATGTTTTGTTTGTATGTGCGTTTGACGTTTGAAACTTCAAGAGACTTCAAGATTGGGAATCATCTACAAGTTGAACAATTTGTTTATTTAGTATTTTGGAAATATTAGCATCATATTCTGGAAATGCAATTGGAATAGCAATCGAATTTAATTTAAAATAAATTAAAACAAATAGGTAACATCGAATCAACAACAATTTGAAAAGTGAAGCAAGTTTGGGGTTAACCATTTAAAAAGATATATAGAGGTGCAACGTATTTATGAGTTTATTGGTATATTTAAACATCTGAAGTAACACAAAGTAAGTAATATTTGGTTTAATTACCTTGCGAAACGATTTTACGCATACGAAGATACTCGGTCCAAAGTTTTTCTGCGAGGAACTTAGAAAAAAGCAACAAGTGATGGACTTTCGGTTTGAAGTTCAAGATCAGCAGGGCCCAGGAGTGCCACCCTAATTTCATCTGGTGAATTTTAGCAACACCAAAAGAAAATAAGCTAGTGCTTCTATGTGAAACGGTGGGTTCGTTGGAAGTGCTTTGTTAAATTAGACCTTACTATTTATTTCATTTTCAGTTCGACTGAATGGATGAAATTTAAAAACAATATGGAAGAAACTATCAAAAACCATCAGGACAGCGGAGTAAACCCGAAGAAAAAATAAAACAAACACTGGATAACGGAACAGGCCATAGAAATAATCGAGGAAAGGAAAGCTATAAAACAATTAGAAATAACCATTGAAGAGAGTACACGAGAACATAGCAGATTGAGTCGCGAAATTAAAAAAGATGCCGCCAAGATAAAAACGAATATTTCAAAAACATCTGGAAAGAAATAGATCATAAAAACATCCATCAAGTACACGATCTTTTTCAGAAGGTGAATTTACTGTCAAGGAAATTTAAGCCCAAATCACTAGCAATTGAAGATGAGAATGGACAAGTCCTATGGGAAACCGAAAAAGTTCTAAATAGATGGGCAGAATATTGCGAGACACTCTACAACGATGCTGAAATACTACAGAGACAGTACGCCAGAAGAAATCAAGATGAAGAAGTAGAATCTGAACCAATCATTCTAAAAGAAGCTACACACCACCTTAGAATAAACAAAGCACCGGGACTTGACCGAATTACGGCTGAAGTACGTAGAGCTGTAGAAGATGAAGGCTTGGAGATATTACTGGATCTGTGTAACAAGATTTGGCGAACTGGACATTGGCCGGAGGACTGGACAAGGCCCCAATACACAATACACAAGAAAGGCTCCACAAGAATATGTGGAAACTATAGGATCATCTCATTAATGTCACATGGCAGCAAAAGTATGCTAAAAATAATAGATCAGAGACTGCATCGATATATTCAACCACAAATGCTGCCTAAGCAGGCAGGTTTCTTAAGGGGAAGAGGAACCATAGATCACATATTCAACACAAGACAACTGATTGAGAAATCACGTGAGATTAATACCCCCATGCTATTATGCTTCGTCGATTATAAAAAGGCTTTCGACTGTGTCCAATGGCAACACCTCTGGACAGTCCTCAACGAAATGGGAGTCCCGACCCACCTCATATCACTGATAGAGAATTTGTATGCAAGTTGGATAAGCACGAATCTGATACATTTGCTGTTAAAAAGGGCGTTCAACAAGGTTGCATACTCTCACTCCGACTCTTCAATGCATATGGAGAGTATATAACGAGACTCGCACTGGATAATTTTAAAGGCGGCATCCCGATAGGCGGGAATAGGCTCACCGACCTTCGATATGTCGACGATAGGTACAACAATATTGGCGAGAGACGAGAACGAAATGCAACAAATGTTAGAACGAGTGACGAGAGAAAGCAGAAATTTGGGGCTGGAAATAAACTTAAACAAGACCAAACTCATGATAGTCGATAAAGGTCACACCCTGCCACCAAGACGACTTCTAAAAAACATAGAGAGTGTCGATGAGTTCATATACCTAGGGTCTCTAAGAAGCAACCAAGGAGGATGCGAGAAAGAAATCAGAAGACGCATCGCAATGGCTCGCAACGCTATGACCAACCTAACAAAGATATGGAAGGACCAACAGATCACAAGAAACATTAAGATCGCTCTAGTGAAATCACTGATCTTTACAATCTTTATTTATGGGGCAGAGACGTGGATCATCAAAGCATCAGACTTAAAGAGAATAGATGAGGTCTGGCGGAATGCTGCGAGTATAGTGGATGGAAAGACGCACGAACGTATCAATATTGAATGAAATAGGCGAGACAGACAGGCTTTCCACGATATGTCGCCGACGAGTTCTGAAAATACTTTGGCCTTACAGTTAGAAGACAAACAGATAGTCTAGAGAAACTCATTGTGCAGGGAAAAGTAGAGGGCAATAGACCAAGGGGGACATCACCGACAAGATGACTTGATCAAGTGGAAGACATAACAGGATGTCCACTACAAAATACGCTCAAAGAGGCTCAAGATCGACACTCACGGAGAAACACCATAAACAAATGCACGTAATCATGGTATCGCGACTTCTCAGACATGAGAATACGACAGAGAAGGACAGATGTATTTCATGTAACTTAGTCTTTTAATTATTAAAGTTGTTTAACGTTTTATATGAAAAAAAATTAGATTCGATAACATTTAATTCATTTCTTTGTTGTCCATATTTTATAAGTTCATGTTTACTACCTTGTATCCTTCGCCTTGTTCAGTTAACCAGCGCAAGAATTTGAAGGTTATACAGCAGTTACCAAAATTCATATTATAAACCCTGAGATAAGAGTTCTTCTAAAGTTTATGTTTGAAGTGTGCCCTTTGTGTTGTTCCAATAACTTCTGCAACAATATTGTAATATTTTTTTTAGAAATGAAAGGGAGATCATCTTTATTACGGGTGCAAGTAAACCAACATTCCCCCTTTTTCCAAACGTAATACTTTTTTTGTCGCATCAATATGGAGCTCATATGTAGGTCCCTCAATAGAACATCATAATAATATATATATGTTAACAGATAATTATTTTAACAAATTTTATTTACTTTCAGTTTCAGTACCAAAGATCATGGTGCCACAGAACTACACATTTTATGTTTCTCAGTTCACTTATTTACCGTGAATATTGTTATCCTTTAAAGATAACCTTATTGTGATGGTATAACGGTTAACCACAGAACATAACTTTTAGGTATACCGAAAAGGTGCCCGAAAATTGACTTTAAGGTTAGCGCTTGGACATCTTTTACGATTAATCGAAATATGACTTTTAAGGTTAGTTTTTGAACATTTTTATGGTTAACCTTTTAGCGACCTTGAGGATTCCTTAAGGTTGCTCGGTGGTTAATTAATTTGTGGCATAGTTAACTTACAGGTTAAATTTTGGTTAACTAATGGTAACCTGGTATTTTTGAGGGGTTAACTTTTAGTTATCTTTTGGGTAGCTTTGGTTATGTGGAAATATACATTTCTACCATTGTCTGCTATTTAAGAATACATATTGTTAATTGAATATTAAAGTTCCTGTACATTGGGAGTTTTTTCATTGTAGGGACGTTGTAATTATAATATACTTTGTGTGCTTCCGTTTATCAGCAACAGTTTATATTTGTTTTCTTTATTTATATTTTTGCAGACCCCCAATTGATTAAAAGTAAATATTTAAATAGGAATAGAGATACTTCCTGCTGAGCATGAAATATTCATTGTTAGCAACACTTTATCGAATCCCCCGAGTTCCTATTCTCTCGCAAATGAGTAATTAGGCTCCCAAATTAAACAAATGCAATAACGAAGACTCGGAGCACACTTCAATCGTTTAATACACCAGCCCATCACGAACAAGTCACATATGCCGGTCT
Organism: Limonius californicus; assembly: GCA_014611495.1. NCBI lineage: Eukaryota > Metazoa > Arthropoda > Insecta > Coleoptera > Elateridae > Limonius > Limonius californicus. Next base: position 31,808 of record JABXWE010032162.1, on the reverse strand, counting down.
CCCTCTTATCCCCATCCACATGCGAGCAAATAAGGACAGAACCAGCAATTTCAACGTACAATCCCCAATGAATGCTGAGCAAATCAAAGTAACCGCAAAATTCCTTCCATCATCAGCGCCTTCGGTTTTTTGCGCAGCAGCGCTTTCTACCGCGATCTCCTTGAACTTTAACGATTCCCACCCTTTTCTTACAGCGTCGCGACGCCCCAAGTGCCCGACCTTAGAAAAGTTCCTCGCTAAAAGTCGCGGCGTTTTCTTGAAGCCACGTCCTGAGCGGACGCGTTCGGATACTGTCGGATTTTATTGATTTATTTTAGTTAATTTTTCTTTTAGGATTAAAGGGCGATTTGGGGTTGTTGTAAATTCTGAATAAATTGTTTTACGTTTTGGTCATCACGTTTAGGAGAAAAATTACCAATTCATGTACGGGGTATGAGCAGAACAAAGTAAATATGCTGAAAGAATGGGGTTCGGCAAGTCTGGTGAGAAAGTCAGATCTTCTTACTACGAAGAAAGAGGGAAGTTCTTTGAAAGTGCTTCTTTGTCGCGAAAATATATAAGTAAGTAAGAGTTTCGCCCTCCTTCGCTAGAGTGCGTCGTCAACATGAAAAATGCTACAGAAAAATGATTCAAAAAAATTATTAAAATTCTGAATTATTTCTGTTTGAATTGAAAACCACTTATTTCTGCAATTTAATGTTTTTCCGTTCTTGCAATACTAAGATGCTTCTTAATAATCACTAAAAATTAATAAAACAAATCATTTCGATTAAAATCCTTCGCGTGATCGTTTGTGTTGTTTTCTTGGCAACTGATAGGAAAACGTATCGCCATATCAAAGTGCCGCTTCGACGCCTATAGACGTCGGTAAATCGGCGTCTCGACGCACCTCGTCTTGCGGTTGGTTTGTGGTTAAATAGGCGGGGCTGCGGTCATAATTCGTTGTCCTGATTCGTGGATATTTCCTTGCGGTTTACGCATGTGGTCGATTATTTCATTTTTATTGGAAGTTTTTCCCGTCTTGTGGTTGGATTCAAGGATAAACCAAGAACCAGTCAAAGGATGTTGGGTGTTTTGAACGGGTTCGGCGAATGGGATAACGTTGGTTCTTGTCGTGCATCAAGATTATAGTATCTAAAAGAATCACAGCATAACAAGAAAAGTAGAAATATATATATATCCTAAGTAAAAACAGACAACGTTTCTGCAGCTTTTTCGACAGAAGCGATTTTGTTAATCCTGTTAATTTAAGCTCCCGTAAGACTCAATTTTACAAATAAAATAGAAATTACTGATATATTACAAGGGATAAAGAAGTGATCAGATAAATGATAAAATCAATTAAAATAAATATCAATGAACATGAAGGAATACTAACCTATTTTTTTTTAATTTATTTATTTATATTTACTGTTAATTGTACTCGAAGTTATAATATTATATCATTTAATGCCTAAATAAAATTTATGTTTAGAGAAATTTCAACACAATATTAATTATTAAATGTAAACGTTCAGTAAAGGGAGCAGCAGGGAAGTTTCGTTTTACTTAGTTATTGTGTACATTTTATATTAGATTGAAATATATTGATATGTTGACTAGAATAAACAATAGGTATGTAAATACATCTAAATATCTGGAGATCAAAATTTAAAATGCATTTTCCTTAAACGCTTAACGTAATGATTAAAATCAATTTACAGGAATGAAAGATCGTTTAGTATTAGTAGATCATTAGTCACATCAATAAATCATTATATTCCTTTCCCTGCGCTTTCCGGAGCTTAGAACCGTCTGCTTGAACGCTAGAAAGTTAAGTGCAGCCAACATAAAAGACAATGCATATAGTACCTATACCACAAAATAAATTTGTTGCTAAGCCTTGAAATTATTTTGACTTGTGTGCATTGGACATTAAAGGGTGACAGTTTATAATACAGTGAAACAGTTTTACTAATTTAAGTCCACATGTATCACAAATGCAGGTTGATTTATTATATTTTTGCACCACCTTCAGCTATTCTTTATCATCATTTTCTATGATTTCCCGAAAATTTTTTCACTTTATTTCACTCTTGGGTATACTATATACTTACTAGTAAAAAAGTGACAGGCTGGAAGGTCGCATAATATCGTACCTAGCTACAGTGACAACAGAAAACGGATTTAGCTGGAGAGAGAAGATAAACTGTAACATTTACAACAATGCGGATAATCTATACATCAGATTACTGTAGTAGATCTTCACATCAAATTACAAATACTAGGTGCTATGTAGAATATAAAATACTGCCTGTAACGCTGCCATAGACACAGAATGCACTGCTTTGTCAGTTTAGGAGAAGGTAAACGTTACTATTAGAAGGATTTCTAACAATGTGTATAATTTGAACATAATAATAAACAATTCTATTGTAAGTATAAGATATGATAGATGGTTTTGGTGGTTTATCAGTAAACGGTGTAAATGGAGGCATTGTTTCTATACCAGCAATAACTAAATATTTTTAAATGTTTGATATTTAATTCAAATTCTACGTGGATTTACTTTAAATCTGGGTGGAAGGTGTTAGCGCTCTTCATAATCTGCACTTACTGTTACGAAACTAAATATGAAAAGTAAATCTACAACCGAAAGTAAATGGAATGTTTTTTATAAATTCTAGTAGGATACAAGTAAAGATATAACGTTTTATAAGATTTGATGGGAAGACGGAGGGAGGCGTAGGATATTAGTGCAATATAATACTATCCCAGAACATATTAAAACTAGTTTTTCTTTTGGTAGATGTCTTTAGGTCTTATTTAACTAATGTTGCGATATACTGCAGACATCTTAAATACTTCTACAGAACGTTTATGATTTTACAGGTAAATACGAATTCTTATTATAGATAACAGGGTGGTAGCAATATTGTATTGAGTGTCTACTTAAATCTGAACGGAGAATTTTATATTTTATTTTAAATGTTATGTAATTGATGGTACTACAATTGGTGCTCATTAGAAACGCTCTGTTCAATCACAGGAATGCGTTTTTACTTTTTTAGAATTTATAATGAAGTCTACCCAGCTTATCCCGGCTCAGCACATTTCGTGCTATTCACAGGTCTAACATGCCCCACCCTTGAAAAACCCCATGCACCAGACACCACAAACACCCTGAGAAAGTGCAGTGCTCAGGATTCGAACCTAAGGGACTTTGGTAGAATAACTCCTAAGCCAAGCGCTGCGGACATTACTCTACCGCGGTCCCCTTACATTTTTATACAATACATATTGACGATTTATTATTTATCATAACATACAAGTAAAAATTAAATTAACTTAAATGGAGCTATAGGATCCAAAAATAAGTTCAATTGCTATCTCATGCCTTTATGAAGCAGTGATACTCAATTAATGTACATCGTCTATGCTTAATACTTCATAAGATGTGAGAAACTAAGCGTCTCTCCAAGTTTAGAAATTATGTAGTAATTAATTATTTCATATTCACTTTGCTTCTTTTTTAATTAACAGTACCTATATGCCTCTTGCTAGGCGCTGGGCAACAGCCTCTTTTTAGCGTTAAGACACGGAGGACCTATAGTTTAATGAATCCGAATGACAGAAATTACATAAAAGGATTGTGGCATTAACATCTCATTATTACCAACCGGATTTTAAATTATTAGATGACAATTATTTGAATTAACATCCATTTATAGGGAATTAAAAAAATGGGAAGTATGCAGCATGTTTATTAAATACCTATATTAGATAACTAATCACTCAAGAACTATTACAAATATCTTCATGAAAAATATACTGCGGGGGTAAAAGAACACGGTAAGCCGAGGTCATACGACAAACGTGAAAAATATGTGATAAAGTAAAAGTCAATTTTTAAAATAGAGACTTATTAGTGCCATTCAATGTTTAAAAATTCCATACATTTGAAGCTCTGCAGAACAGTATTTAGAAGGCATTAGAAGTACATTTTTAATTACTCATAACTTCGTCAGTAACAGATTCGACGTTTCAAAGCTTCAAACAAAAAATCATTGAATAAAATTGACACGTAAGTACGAAAATATACAAGATATTCTAGTTAAAATTAGAAAGCAGAATGTATTTTTTTAAGAAGAAAAAGAGTTTATTAGTAATTCTTTGGCTAGTAAAAAAATATGATATATGTCTTAAATAAAAAAAGCAAACGATTTGAATTAAACCATAAGGAGTAAAAAATATTACTGATATTATTTTCCGTATTTTATAATAATTTATTTGGCTTCGATGGATATTTCTTGGTTCATGTTTCAATTGACCTTTTATTTTACAAAATCACAAACGGTATATGTACAAACAATAATAACAGCTCCATCTCCTTAGGTGGGTCTTGGCTGATTCTACAATCGTCCTTCATCTTCTCCTATCTCTTGCCACAACTCTGTTTCTAATGCCTAACTTTCTAAGTCGTCCTTTACGCAATCCACCCATCTTTACTAAGACCTTTCCTGTGACCGCTTTCCTTCAACGTTCCCTTGAACATCTCTGCTGACCTCCGTTCTCCATAGATGTCATGTCCATCTAATTCTGCCTGCATTTATTGTTGATAGTATGTTTCCCCCATCTAGAACTTCTTCTTAAGAATCTTAAAAAATATCATCTCCTATTTGATGAAAAGTGTGTTATCGACGTGTTGGGTTAACGTTATAATTTTCAATTTTTTTAAGGTCCTATTATAAGGGAATTTATAAACTTTATATGTGCTCTAACAAAGTTAAATCACTTTAAACTAGCTTAATATTTCTTGTTATTATCTATGACAAACCATAATTTTATAACAATAAAACGGGTTACATTCTGCTGCACAACATTAAAAGATCTTTTAATTTTCGACTTTTCTCCTCGTCGTTTATAAATTTCCATTCTCTGCTTACTCGCAAAAACTGTCTGTTTTTGAGATTGCCCAATATACCTCCTGATGAGTTTATCGGGGTTAGAAAACGAACTGCCTGGCAATCCGCGCCGCAACCGTGAAATAACAACGTCGTCACCCCATATTTTGAAAACGTGTTAAATCTGTAGGCCGAGGAGAGCGTATCTAGAATCAATTTATGTTGGCAGTATAGCATATTTGTGTTTCCCCCGAGATATACAGATATCAGGGCGGGTATGCAACCTCTGCTTCTGAATATTACATCGCATAAGATATGTCTATCTACTCCTGAGAATCCCTCCCATCCTCGGGCCACCCAGTTTTAGATATTATATCATAAATTCGAGACCTCCTGGCCGCCCTCATTTTCCTCCTCCTCCCCTGTTGCTGCTGCTGCTGCATACACGCGCGGAGGAAATCGAACATCAGAAAAAGTTATGCATATTTAGGACGTAAACGGAAATTATCCTTTTCATGAACCTTTTCTGTTTACGGTTATTGATGGGCCCTTAGAACGTTTTGAGGTTCGAACCCGCGAATCCGCGATCGTCACAGTCTGAAAGCAGATTGGAAAAGAAGCATAGCTTTCTCGATAAGAAATATGGAGCAACGTGCAATGGCTGTTGAGCTTTAAAATATTGAATATATTTCCCCAAAAATATTTCCGCCTGTAAATATTTTTCGTTTTAACTCCTAGCGAGACATAAATAATTCTTTTTGAAACACATGTTTCTCCATGCTCTCTCTCAAAAGTATTCCCGTTCGCGCCATTAAGTAATAGCCTTTCAAACGTAATAAATTCTTTTGCTTTCGAGTGATACTGTTTTGATATACAATTTTAAGCACAGTCGGCCTTCGATTGCTTAGGGGTCTTCCAGTTGGTTTCGAAAGCAATGTTGTTTTGGACTACTGGGAACTTTATACTCAAGAAGGGGAATTTATGGTGCATTTAAAACGCGACTTTTTTGTCATTCGGCAAAGAGATTTTTGATTTATGCAAATTTTCTTACGTCGATCCAGTGACGTTGAAAATATAGAACTCCGAATTTTGACGGAAATCGTGAAAATGTGTGGAATATTTACGATAATACCTTTTACTGACATATACGATCTACGCAATTTTGTTAAGTTTTAATCAAAGTTGTTATATATATTTCAAACTTTTAGAAACTTGTGTGTATAGCACATTCGATTCAAATATCAAAGTCGGTGTTCATACTATTAAAATCCCAGTCGTATTTACGGGCAGTCTCAGAACAAGGCAGTAACAAACTTTAGCTTTAATAATACCAAACTTTCAATCAATAAATAGGATCCATGTAAACATTATTAGAGAGTATTCCAAAATCTGAAGGCATGATAGTTTACAAATTTCAGTAAACATTATGATTATGAGCAATGCAAATGTCTACGGAATTATAAAATACGATAAGTCTAAAACTAAAAGCTGGATTTGAGAAAATCGAAATAACAGAATTGAAAGCGATTGGATTTTAAAAGCTAAATATCTTAAAAATAGAAGTCAAAATTTAACTTCCATTGAATTGTATCAAATCTGAACGCATCAAGAGTATCAAAATCTCAGTCAGAGTTAAAAGACCTACGCCTACATGGAATTCTACGACCTGAATTTTTTCGAAGCTGTATTTACGATTAATGAACTCAAAATTTTGCTACTTATTAAATTTATATATTTTAATAACCAGAACGTAGTCTTAGAAGACTTATTTAATTTGTCAGAATTAACAGCAAATCAACCTTCTTTTAGATGATCAAAAACAAGAGTTAAGACTTTGCAAACAGATAATCGCATTCAGGACACATTAATTAGACGCTAAACACAAAAAATAGTTCTAATAAACTCATAATTCCAATTAAAACCATTGACGCATCAAGTTTAATTTAGAATATAAAACCAAGTTGTCTAAAAACTATGCGCTTCACAATGGACGACGGTTAACTGAGCGTTGGGGGACAGAAACTTAAAAATTTTTGCACGTTAAGCAGGCCTACGATTTTGCAGATTTTTTTGCAAACCTAACCTATCTAGCTGACTTCCATACAATTATGTAATTCTACACAATAAAAAAACTTAATTATAAGCGAAATTTATCAATTTTTATGTTTAGACCGTTCTTAAAGGATAACTTTTTTTATTTGCATTGCATATTTGAACTACTAATTTGTGGCTCAGATGTTCGGTGTCCACTTGGCTATCGCCCAGTTGACCGGCGCCCAGTCGTCCATCGCTTAGATGACCATCGCTCATTTACCGTCGCCTAGTTGACTGTGTATAAAACTAACTTTTGAAAATCTAAAAATTTTAGTAAATCCTCAAAACTTAAGTTGGATTATAAAATTAGAATGTCTCAAAAACTAAAGTTAGGTTTGGATCACTGACAATCCGGATTAGAATCAGCAGTGGATTATGCAACACAAACGTTTTTTAAACAAAGTCTGTGATTAATTGATTCAAAATTCTCATCAGATTTCATTACGATTTCATTCCATTAGATTTGTATATTTGAAAGTCTCAAAATGAAATGTTAGTTTCAGTAACCTCACATTCTTAGTCAAAATTCAGAGCCAGTCAAACCGCAGAAACTAAAGATTTAATTGGTAGCTTTGTAATATCACATAAAATAAAACTTCCAGTAGACTATGGAACACTAATTTCTCAAAAATAAATGGATTCGTAGTCCTAGTCGGAATTAAATTTCATTTCGATTGGATTATAAAACCCAAATGTCTCAAAAACAAGAGTTCTTTTCGACAAAGACAAATAGTAAAAATAACGTAATTATATATTAAGTTGTAAAATGATAATATTCCAAAAACTAAAGTTAGGCTTGATAGATTCATATTGCCAATTATTCTTCTTTTTCAGCATTTAGTTGTCCACTCCTGAACGTATGCCTTCTCTTTTCTTGTCCACTCTTGTTTTGTTTTGTACTGCCTGCAGCCAGTTCTTCCCAGCTTTCTCCTTAATATCGTCCACCCATCTTCTAGGTGGTCTTCCCACGCCACGTTTGTGCATTCTTGGTCTCCATTTAAGAACGTGTTTTGTCCATTTTATTTCTTCCTGTCTGGCTATACGTCCTGTCTATCTCCACTTAGCTCTCGCAGTATTTTCTATGGAATTTCCCAGTTTAATCATCTTTGTTCATCGTCTAATTTCTTTGTTTGTAATTCTATTTCTTAGGCTTATTCCCAGCACGCCGCGTTCTATTGCCCGTTGAGTTGTTCAATCCTCCTTTAAGTGTCTGAAAATCAATAACTACAGGTACATGTGCCAAAAACTCTTACAAATTCATTTCAAAATTCAGACAGGCATTATATTTAAAATATACCCTCGTAGGCGCTATTAGAAACTAGTAACTGCTTTCTAAATTTAAAAATAAAACTTATTTGCTTGTACTCGATACTAAATTATAAAGTTATCAAACATGCTATCGTGAAGAAATGTAGAATTTCAGAACGGCAAGAGATATTTTTCTCGTGCACTAGCTCTTAACATTTTTGCCTTTAATAAATTCATAAAACATAAACTGAAAGTACTGGGAAGAATATTCAATAAAGAATGTTCTTTTGAGACGTCTGCGCGTCTGTCTGAAAAATCAAGCAGTCTCTCCTGCCTCATTAAATATTACTAGAGACGCGAGCAAAAGCATTTTTACATTAGCCAGAAAGCCAACTGAATATGTAATCAGACTCCGGTGAGACGAGGCCAGCCAACAACCAACCGAGACCTCCTCAAATAAACATGAAGTTTTTATTTCTAACAAACTCCAGGCAAAAGTGCTCTTTCCTTCAGACGTAATGTGCGAACCTTTTTAAATTCGAGTTATTATTTCGCTTTTCTGGGTCTTAGCGGACTTAATTATCAACTTCATGAAATGTTAAAATAAATATTTACTTAAAGAGCTTTTTTACAACTCTGTAATTAAATTATTCCGTTAGCAAAAATAATTTGCGAAATGGGCACTTTTTTAAATCCTATTTCAATTATTATGCAAAGGGTCATGAAAGGCGATCTTATATACAAATATCTTAAAGTTTGTTTTGCTATAAAGACGTCAGTGTTACTACCTCAATAATATTTTTTTTCAATGGTATTCTTTGGTGTTTTAATTTAACCATTAGGTATTTATTTCGTTTACACTGTTATGCGCTTATTTTTCAGCAAAAACCGCAATGTTACTACTATTGTCTCTGTACAGCTTCTTTTGTTTTGTTGTTCTTTTAGTGCTACAATCTTCGTATTTCTTTTGTTTCAGTGATACTACTTTAACGTTGTCTGTTATACTTTGTAGTTACGACCTAAGTGATACAACTTTTCTGGCAACAAATCTTTCAGCAGAAACCGCGGTTTCATTGCTACTATTTTTGTACAACATCTTTTGTTTCGTTGTTTTTTTTAGTGTTACAATCTTCGTATTTCTTATGTTTAAGTGATACTACTTTAACGTTGTTTGTTTTACTTTGTTGTTGCGACCTCAGTGATACAACTTTTCTTGCAACAAATTTTTCAGTCGAAACCGCGGTTTTATTGCTACTGTCTTTGTATAACATCTTTTGTTTTGTTGTTTTTTGGTGTTACAATTTTCGTATTTCTTTTGTTTCAACGATACTGCTTTAACGTTATTTGTTTTGCTTTGTTGTTACGATCTCAGTGATACAACTTTCTAAGCTACACTTTTTTCAGCAGAAACCGCAGTGATACTGTCATTCTTTCTATACAAGATCATTGTTCTGCTGTTTGTTTAATGTTAAAATCTTCGTATTTCCTTTGTTTCAGTGTTACTAGTTTAATGGTGATACTGTTTGTGCCAATTTCTCATTTATAATGTTGCAACCTTAGTAGTACTTGTTTCGTCTCCATATTATGCTCTTAGTGTTCTTGTTTTATTCAAATTCTAGTCTTCCATAGGCGCCGGTGTTTGTTTTCTTTCCGTTTCTCGACCTCAGTGATATTTCTTGTGTTTCAATTGCTTCGTTGAGTGTTACCACTTGGTAGCACTTCTTTGGCTCCATATCACCTGTATTCCTTTTAATTAACTTTTATGACCTCAGTGATATTTCTTATGTTTCAGTTGTTGTTTTGTGTTACTTTGTAGTATTACAAACAAACTGGTATTCCTTTTATTTCATATTTGTGACATCAGTGATTTTTCTTAATATTCAATTGTTACTTTTAATTTTACCAAGTTACTACTACTTCTTTCAAGTGTATATCTTTTCAGTGTTACAGCTTTCTGTTACACCTATTTTGATCCATTGTAATACAGTCAGTGAGACTAATAATTCTTTGTAATATTGTTTATCAGTAGTACCACATTATCGGTACTTTTATTTCAAAGCTATGGCTTCAGTGATATTCCTTCTGTTCCAGCTATTTTGTTTTAATGTTAAATCTCACTATTTGCTTTATTTCAATATCGCAACTTCAATTCTATTTCCAGTGTTACAACCACAGTGGCTCATATTTTGGTTAACTGTTTAGTTTCAGTATTACAATGTTAGTGGTAGTTGTATTTTAGTTGCTTTTTGCAGTGTTTCAACCTCGCAGATAGTTGCTTTATTTCAATTAAATTGCTGATTTGTTACTATCTATCTATCTATCTAAATGGTAAAATGTAGACGTAAAATTCCTTTCTTTACTAACTAATTATATTGTTTTGGCACAATGGTAGAACCTAGATAATATTTATTATAAAAAAGTCTTGTCAAGTAATCGGTTTGTGTTCAATGTGTAATCTCTGAGTGAGCGTTATGAATGTTTTATAAACGAGATTCTTTGTGTTGGCGTTTACAGGATGTTGTTGCTTGTAATATACCATTGTTTAATCAGTAACTTGATGTACAATAACTATTGTTGAGTGGAAGCTCACCTCTGTATAATTTTGTAAACCACACCATCTTAAATTGTTGATATTTTTTGTTGTAGCAGTGGATATTTTTTTGAATTAATGGTATTGGCCCAGCTCTACTTCTTCATATGCTTAATTATTTAATGGTGTTTTTTTTTAATTCGTTAACTGGTTCAGCACCCAAAGTGCTATTCACAGTAGTGTTTTGATAAAAATACATCATATGAATTGCGAAGAGGACAGCAAAGTCTCCTCAGTAGCTAAATGTTTATGTGTTCATTCTTATTGCAGCTTATATTAGTTTTTGTTGAGAGCAAGTTTATCATTGGTTAATCACTATCTTCGGTTAGCGGATACACATCATGGGGAAGTTCTCGTTTCAGTCTTCTGTGAATGTTCCTCTTTCCCAATTTGAAATACGAGGCATTTTGGCAATTGTTCATATTACGTAAAAATTTTTTGGTGGTTTTCTTAATATGTTCTGTTATGAGGGGGATACCCAGTTCATTATGAATTTGCTGGTTACGAACAAACCATTGTGCGTTAACAGCAATGCGTAACACTTTGTTTTGAAAGGTATTTAATGGTTTAGAAGGCATTGTATTTAAGAGATATTTCGTAATTAAATATTGTGTGTTTGTTATGTTTGAGGGTTGTAGCATTAATAGCAACTACTGTTATAGAGGGACACATGTTGAGTAACCGCGATTCTGTTCAATCTAACATTTGCCTGTTGGATAATTTCACTGGATTTTTTGCGTCTTCTTACAGATTTTTCAAATTAAGACTTTCCAGTTGAGCTTTATTCTGTAATGTAAAAACCAATATCACTTTTCCTTTTCCTCCGCAGCTTTCCAAAGCGCATATTTAATTACGGCACATCAACGTGAGCCTTATTTGGCGTTTTATTGGCAGAATAAGATTTAAATCGCTCAACTTTCTGTACGTTCCAGTCTTTCCGCCCACTCCAGCTCGTCATTAGAAGGAAACGCGAATAATAAGGAAGGCCCACGATCGATGTGTGTTCCCTGGCAACCCTCAAAGTCAGTTAATGAAACAAGATTTTTCACGACAAGCCTGTTAAGAGTGAAACCCTGGCATATTGTCACTTATAATAGGAAACACCGCAGTCGGGAAGGAGCAGGATATTATGGAATGGGCGAGCTGGGCGGGATTTTAAATCAATTTGGGAAAAAGAGGATCCAGCTGCGATCTGATCCCAGGGCAGAATTATCATTTACACGTGCAGCAGGAAATTCCTGGACGCTGTAAGCCCCGTTCTCTTGCAAACAACTCCTGCTGGTACACAATGCTAATCCTGCTCTCAGAGCAGTTAATACTGATTAAGATTCCTTGTGTGTGTCCGTGGCTAATTAACAGTACCTTCTGCCTTCTCTTTCTCCACCCAACTTCTCGCTCCTTCCCACGCGACGATCACTCTTTCCTAATTGCTCTTTCTTTCCCGAGACTTCTGGATCGTATATCTTACTCAAGATACCATGGGTCATTCTGTGATTTATTACAGTGGAAAACGATTTAATCATATTTTCGCCTAAACCCGCACAGGGACGGCTTCAGGAAAGTTTAGGTTTTCACGCGCCGAAAATATTTGTTAACTGCGTGATAACTCCATCACCATCTTTACGTAAAATGTGTTTTGAATCTTGGAACCGAACTTCTTTCCATCAGAAAATTACCGATAAAGGAGTGTTGTAAACGAAGTACGGTGCACTAACTAAGACGAAATATTGAAAGCCAATCCATCAAACAAGAGGGTTCTAATTGAATATCAGCATACACGTCTAAGCGCCATAAAAGCTGCGGAATTCTTTGGGGATCGAGCTTGAGTTGCGGAGAAATTTAATTTGGGCACAATATTGGTTGATTTCACGGTTTTCAAAATGTAGACTTTACATCTCTGTCTGTATTTAAAATCCATTCTTGTATTTATTTAAAACAAGTTCTTTCGTTTCTTTTCAGGTACGTATAATTATGTTAAACATAAAAAGCATTGAACAACGGTTTAATTCCTCGAGAGATACAGTTGTTCAAAAACTTTTTTCGGTTTTCATTAGAGAAATGTTATGCAGCTTAAAACTACAAGCACATGAAGAACACGTTTAATACCTACAAATATTCCATTCTTCAGAATGTTGTATTTCTTTCTTTATAGGTAAATGACATGTTAGTCTTAGTGACATGTGTGCGGTTGTTGATTAATGTGGTGAAAATGCATTTTTAGTGATATTAGGAGAGCCACTAAAAAGTAAATTATATTTACTCTGTAGTTGATAAGATTTTCATCACTGTGTGATTATATATGTCTGTGTGGGCATTAAGGAGAGATCCAATGGTTAACTTGATTTCTTTGTTAACTGATAAAATGAACACAACTTTAAACACTTTAGATGTACTGTAATAGTAACTAACCATTAATATGGGGCAGAAAAATTGTAGTATTAGAGCCCATTGGACGGAAGAAATGATGGGAGAAGTTCTGCAATTGCTAAGAGAAGATTATTCTTAAGAAGCAGTACAGCAGCTTTGCGGAATTCCTCGTCGGACCCCGAGAAACCACCTTAAGTCAGGGTCATCAAGAAGATAATTGAGTCAAAACCTAGGTTAAGTCTCCTACAAGAAACTGCTTTAGAGGATAAGATCTTAAGATTTGCCGTAAAAGGAGTCCTTCTTACGGCAAAAGTGTTACGCCGCAGTGTTTTCAAATTTTCTAAAAAACAATTACCCCTAGCATTTTTGAAACGGTACCCGAAGATATCCCAAGGAAGAGCGCAGCAAATGAATCCCATCTGCGTTCAAACCTTGAATCATTTTACTGGTCTAAAATATCAACCAGCAAAAATATATACCGTGGACGAAAAATAGTGCAGGCTAACGCTGCATCATCAACAGCGTATGTTGGCAGCAAATGGAGCAAAATGGTGCGTTTGGTTGCAGCGGAATATCTGAAAATGTAACAGTTGTCACCTGTGGAACTGCACTTGGCCATGTCATACCTTCAATCATAATATTTAAAGGGAAGGGGTTGAAACCTGTTGGTTCTAATAGTCTTCCGGCAGATATTCGCTTGGCGCCAAAATGTTGTATGGCAACCGAAATATTTTTGAAATGAATTAAACATTTTGCTACATATATGACTGCACCCCCCACAATTTAAATTTTTGGTTAGTGCTTCGGACCACTTAGATAACAATTGCCGAAGGCGAAATCTTTAGGCATGGAGTTACTTTCCTTACCTATAAATACCACAGACAAACTTCAGCCTAACGATAAGTCAGTGTTATGTTCATTTGAATCCCATTTGGACCCAGAACTACTGGATGACTGGGATGAACATCCTGACAGATGACTAAATGAAGAACAATTTTCGGATGTCTTTACATGGAGCAAATGTATGTCTACAGCAACATTTGCAATGGCTTTAAAGCCACTAGAAGTTATCAATTTAATAAACGTGCAATTTCGAACCATGCATCTACGCTAAGCCTCCCAACCACTCATTGCCAGGATGAAAACAATGGCAATATAAAAGAAAATGGAAGAAATAATGTTATTGCAAGACATTAAGTCATCGTGGATGTTATCTAATTTACCAAGTATCAGTAGCTCTGCAGAAAGTGCAGCGAGGTTATGTACATTTTATAATGATGACTTTGTGACTGATATGAGATCATGCCCATCTTGTGCCGCATGAGCGCATGAAGAATGCGTTGGTTTAACTGTTGACGATAAAGACACTTTCATCTGTCCGTAGTGCACACCTTATATTTACTTAATTTTTATTATCTGCCTGTCGGACTTATTATTATATGTTTGTTATACAATGAAGGCCTTAATGCCTACCTGGGATGATAATAAGGCCGAAATGTAATGTTTTTCATTTTAGTTATTATACCAGATATAAGTACTATTTTCCCTACATTCAAGTTTATATCCCCTGCAAGACTAACTGTTTCGAAATATGTAAGTTCACTTTGTATGTTAACAATGTTAATAGTTTAATTAATAAAAATTATATAACAATAAGCCTTCCTTATTACCCAATAGTACCAGAAAAATATCTAAAGAATATACCTACAGTTGTATCAGCGTCCACAAAACCAATGCTTACAGCATACCGACTATTTGAAGTCAGTAAAAATTTCTTCAAAATTTCAGTAATAGACAAGTAATAAAATTAATGCAACTAGCTTATCAGTACAACACGATTAATGAAGCTGTAATAATTACTAAAAGAATGTATCCGTTCCATTTTATTTTTTTTCACGATCAATTGCACTTAGTTGCTATATAAAAGCCATATCGTATTAAATTTCTCAAAAAAATAATCATTTAGTGAAGCTCTTAAACACATAAAATAAAATTAATTATTTCACAAAAATATAATAACAATCTACAATTAGTTATTTTGGTTGCCAATGTACAAATACAAAGTAATTAGAAAAATGTAATAGGGATTGGTTGGTTGGTTTTTGGTTTGGAGAGATCTAGGACACGGTTTTCAAAGCATCTTTTTGGACCCAAGCCATATTTGACCCTAACTATAAAATTCGCCTATCTGGGGTAGTTTTAACCTCAGCAGTGATTTGTAACGTATCACACACCGCGGAGGCATGGGACCTATGGCTGTACTTCTTATCCGACAGAAAGCGCGCTTTCAGAATTTTCTCGCCCAGAAAAATCTCCCGACCTCGGCCGGATTTGACTCCTCGTCCCTTGGCTCTGAAGCCAAGTGCGCTTACCACTAGACCACCGAGGCAGGCTGACTTTACATTAGTACAGTATTAACGTAAAATCGGGTGTGATTCTAGACACCAAATTGACCTGGAACCAACACTTGCTAAGGACCACTAACAAGGCAAAAACAACCTTGATGATGGCAAGAAGAGCCTTTGGAAATAAATGGGGACTAAAACCAAAAATGGTACATTGGCTTTACACAACGGTGATAAGACCGACAATAACCTATGGTTCACTAGTATGGTGGCCCAAGGTAAATCAAAGACGAACAATAAACCAGCTTCTTAGTGTATAAAGACTGGCTTGTCTCTGCATAACTGGAGCATTCAGAAGCACGCCGACAGCAGCACTAGAAGCTCTCCTGCAACTTCCTCCCCTTGACATAATAATCAAGGGTGAGGCGCGCATGGGAGCGTATCGCCTAAACTGCACGGGTAATTGGGGAAGCACCCAACACACATGGGGACACTCCAAAATAATAAATGTGGTATTTGACTCTAAATTAAAAACGGGAACGGACTACATGGCAACAAAATACTCCTTTCACAAACCCTTCGAAGTACGGATGAACCGTGAAGAATGGGATCAAGGGGAACCACCAGACTTCCTAAGAAGCTTAGTGTGGTACACAGACGGTTCACGCACGAGCAACGGAACCGGAGCTGGCGTATACGGCTGCAGACCAAGATATAGTACTTCCATATCTCTGGGCCAAATTGCCACAATATTCCAAGCTGAAACCTATGCAATTCTAGCAGCAATAGAAGAGAACATAAGAAGGGGCTATACAAACAAAACCATCCTTATTATCTCTGACAGTCAGGCAGCTATGAAAGCACTGAACTCAAACCAAATCAAGTCAAAACTTATCTGGGACTGCCTTCGTAGTCTCCTAACACTGGCAAACTCTAACAAGGTAAAACTTGTGTGGGTGCCAGGGCATAGAGGCAATGAAGGAAATGAAAATGCAGATAAACTAGCAAAACTAGGATCTGAGACACCGTTCACAGGGCCTGAACCAGTGGTCGGCCTAACTAAACGAACAGTGAGAGGAGCAGTCAACACTGGAGACTCTCACCTCGACAAAGACAAAGTAAAACTATGATGGGTAACCATCCCCACAAGCTTACCAAAACAGTCCTACAACTTAGTAGGGCTCAAATTGGAGTAGTGACAGGACTCCTAACGGGACACTGGCACTTCAGACAGCACCTATACAACATAGGGCTATTTAACGAAGAACCTATATGCAAACTGCGCGGCGAGGAAGAGGAAACAGCCTCCCACATAATATTCCAATGCGAAGCCCTAGCTCGTAGAAGATACCAAATCTTTGAGGGTACTAATCCCAACGAGATACTGCCGCAAGCCAGCCTGATCAATAAACTCCTAGACCTGATAAAGGGGACGGACCTATTTGGCAGCGACTAGCGACTGAAGGGGATGCACAATAGGCCCAAGAGGCCGCAGTGTTAAAGGGCAGAAACCCCTCCCCGTTACCAATCAATCAATCAATCAATCAACGTAAAATCGAAAATAGGGATTACTAAAACGTTGAGTATTATAGTGCTCGTGCACTACATTTATCGGGTCGCCTTGTTTGGGGTTGATGTTTTTGTTATTGTTTAGTTAATTACGGTTTTTACATTCAATAAACGACACTTTCTCCTAAAGCATGTTTTAATTATTGTATTGGAGTCTGGAATCTTACCAGGTAACAATAGTATTCAGTGAAATTAAAATAAATGAGCTATCTGACCATCTCTAATGAACTGCTATTCCTTTACTAGTCAAGTAATAAAATGAATGAATTGTGAAATCCACTTATAATAATTAGAAGTATGCCAAATTAATGAAATTAAGTAAACGCATATCCACTGAAATTATGAACCTCGAGTATATTACTTATTTTTAGTGAAGAACCAATAACATTCTGTTTAAATAAAAACTCTAAATCATCCTTACACGAAATTGGTGGAAAATTTAATAACTGCAGAAATTAATTAGTTAATAATTTACGATACATAAGGTGTCTATAGAAGGTCTGCACAAAACGCTGCCACATAGTATTCCTGAGACCAAAATAGGACGATATAACTCAACTTACCTTAATACAGAAGTGTACGGTTACGGAATTACAGCCTTCTAAAGTGAGATTTGTCCAATCGCCCTTCTGCATATAATTATGGTAACAGTATATATATATGCATACGTTATTCATCAAGGTTGCATATTAGAGCCTAGTTTCGTTTTAATAAGTGCAGCAGAGGCGTCTCAACTGGGAGGATCAGGTACTGTTTTCTACAATATCTTTTTCATTATCTTTGAGTCTTAATCGGCATGCGCAAATACCCAAAAATGGACTCTTGTTAAAAGTCGATAAACGATAAAATCGATATGACATGAAAATTAGGTTTCGTACAGACCTTTTAGAAACACTTTGTATATAATATTACTCTAAATAACTCCTTTCACAACAGAAGCTATAAAATGCATTGAACTGTACAATAATTGACGAATCCAACAAATAAAACTTCAATAATTTGCGAAACTAAATAATACATAGCAGTTGAAAAATATATCTCGATAATTATACTTTTCCAAAAATTCAAATAAGTATAATTGCGTCTAAATTAGCAATAATTAGTAAAATTTATAAAATTAGATTCGATTTTTAGAAGTTAACGAAGTAATTATTCATGATTAATTTTTAATGAATTAACTAAATGCATTTGAGGGGGGTTGTATAGAAATTGTATTAGAATAAGCGGACATAGGTAAATTCTAATAACTACAAATGATTACCTAATGAAATTTCCTTTAAGTGACAACGTTCACTGCACTGTTTATAAGTCTGTAAGAGAATGAACGAAAAAGCCTTCTAAAAACAGTTTACTCCTATAACTATGAATCTGGTTGAACTATTTAAACTGGTTTCATTATTAATTCTGTACTAAATTCATTTCTAGAGCTCGAAGAGTAGGAAATTTTCTCGCAGTATTATTTAAAGATCTGGTATACCATTTCAGAACTCTGTAATATTTTATTTCATAGAAATGTCTATCATAGCTTCCTCTTGTACTGACTTCCAGCAGTTCTAACTTAATTACAAAAAAAACCTGAAAAAATAACAACTCAATCTTTTAAGGACTACGTTGCGTTCATTACAAGACCTAGTCACAATGTTTTCCCATAATAATTCCTTACAATTGTCTTTGACAACACCTTTAGCTAGTTAGAAAGTAAGTGTCTGTATAAAATTGTAAAATATGTTACGAAAAATGAAAAGGTTTGAGATTAACAAAAACTTACAGTACCTTGCTAAAAATATGTTCATTTATGAAGAAATTATATTAACTGTATTGAAAGCGGAAGTTAATACCCCCTTAACATAATCTGCAATATTCGAGACGATGCTAAATATTCTATTATTATTAACTCCCTGATTATATCACTTTGATGTGTTGATGCCACCAAATTACCGAACAGGTAGTACTCCAGGAACCCCTAAAAGTTAAATAACACATTTACTAAATATAACATAAAAATTAATAGTGAGGATAAAAATAAATTATTAAGAATAATTACAATGTATCCGAACTTTACCTACGTTTACAGTGTCAAATAATAATTGAGGCGGTGGTGGGCTATAGATCAGCGCGTTAGGTTTCTACGCTGAAGGTCTTGGGACAATTTCCAGTACCAGAACATCTGATTTTTACGGCTATTCTCTCTCGCAAGGTAGTGACAAATCAGCGACGTATTCTATCTAGCAAATCTTCTCTGGAGTAGAAGTGTTTACTCTTTCCGTGGTTCAGAGCTCACCCTAAATTGTAGGTCCTGTGGCTATAGGACAAAACACTCAAGAAAAAAGAACAAGAAAAAGAAAATATTAGATCCCTTTCAAATTAACATTGTTTCATAGAAGTCCTAGCTCATTTCTAACAGCTCCCATTTGTTCAATTTAGACAGAACCTACCAAAAAGTTAGTGCGCAAATTTTTTCCGTGGCAAAAATGTTTGCAATCAATGATTAATCGCCAAAAACCCGCTTAAATCTCGAATTTAAAAATCATCTATATTTAGACAACTATGAAACGAGACTGAATATATTTTTCCAGATTTTAGTTCGTCATAAATAGTCAATTTTCAAGACCACTGGAACTATTATTAATATTTGATATAATTTCATGCTGGTCAATATCGCTTTTACCTTCCTAAATATTGCTTTTCGTTGTAGCACCGCACTGATTTGTTAGTAGGTAAACCAATATTGCCCCACAATCCCCCATATTTTCCGTAGTACAATACTGTCAATCTTGAGTGTCAGAACTGAATAAGAATGACGATTATATCAAGCTCAAACTAGGTTTTTGTAAGTTTACTAATATATAATTATTATATATTTGTCTCTTCGTGTATTGGAGTTAACAGCGGACCAACCTGATTTCTTAAGTTGTTAATGATTGGCAACTGGTTCTTTTGCTTTTTGTTTAATCAGAATTTGAATTTGGTGTTTCTATTGGCCAAAAACATATTTATTACCCTTTTACCTTGCTGAAAACATGATTGGTACGAGAACTTTGAAGTGAAAATGGCTGTATCTATTAGTTTATTTCCCATTAAGTTTAATGAATTTTCACACCTTTTCGAATGCGGTGCCGAAATGCGCGCCTCCATAATAACATTACGTCTTCGCGCCATTCTGCGTCTTACCCCTCTTTGAATTAAGGCACGATAATGAATATATGATAAGGGTAGGCAGTATATTTACCGACCCAGTTCAAGTTGCTCTTTTGGGAGTAAAATTCAATTGCAACCCTTTGAAAGTGACAGGCTTGAGACCTGACATCATATTACACACCGAGTTCTACGACCTCCGCGTCCTCCATCCCTTTCCGATGAACGCAAAACCCGGGTTTCGTTTTCGCGGGCACGTAACTCCTGCTTTGTAATTCGAATCGCCCTCGCTGTGTTCTAATTAGCGAAAAGTTGCTAAGACGGCGTTGTTTGTACTGCTAACTCGGTGCACGCGCCTACTCTCACTTTTTCCAGGGTGCGAGCAGGATGAAGCGCCTTTTCGCGGATCAGGGGGAAACTTGGGGAAATCCGAGGCGAGCACCGAAGAAGACGGAAGAATAATTAAAACGCGCCGAAAGGAGACGGAGCGGTGTGTTTTGTTGAACCAGGTAAGGTTGCACGCAGTCCGTGCGGGTCGTCTTAATATTTAGCCTCTTAAGGAAGGGTGGAATCAGCACCCTCTTGGGGAAAGTTATACTAATTAATGAAGGGGGTTAAGGTTGCTAAATACTTCGAGAAATGTTTGGAAGAAGGATTATTGCCTCTGTTTTTCTAATGATGATGCATCGCTCTGCAGATAATACGGAAAACCGCCCTCGAATTAATACAAACTCGCTGCCAACTTTGCTAAAACCATTAACACTTTCTAAGGAACGAACGAGACAACCTTTAAGACATTTTGGTTGCTGTATACAGTTATTACAGAGTAACTGGTATGTAATTCGAGGACTGTATTGGATTTCTGGGTCAAGTCATGGTGGTCTTAAACTCCGAAGGACTATCCAAATGGTTCTTGGTGTTTCGAAAGATCTGTAAATATTGTAAGTCCTCTTCTTATTAACTGTCGTAGAAGTTACAAACTAAACGCCGGCTAAAGAACTTAATCAATGACGTCTCGATCTATATATGGTTTTTATCTATTTGTCTATATTACGGCTGCACAGCATGAACTAAGTAAAAGCCAGAGAATTAGTACCAACATTGTTTCCATGCTAATAAGATTGGCCTCGGAACAATTTCAATTTAAATACTACTGTTAAAAAATTGTAGCCTATGGCACACTTTTGAATGGGGCAATCATTAAGATGTTTAGATTGATGAAGACAGTCATTATAAAGCAACTAGAATGCGATTCGATGGCATTATTTGATTTCTGAGTCACGTGGCGATGACCTTACGATGACGTTACGAATAACCTCTGACGAAGTACGTAAATGGGAACAAAATTGTAGAGCTTGTGATGTTTCATAATCACTGTGAAGTTGTAGGTCTTCTTCATCTAAACTCTCGCCGAACATACATACTAAACTGCGACCAGAAAAATTCTAAGCAAAGGGGTCTGGATCTATATTACAATTGCACATAAACTAGGTAAAAGCCATAGAACAAGGTACCAAAATTCTGTTTCATACTAATAGGACTCGCCCCAGAAGTCAGCCTGGTGGGATACCTAGAACATTTCGCTAGCAAGAAACTAGGAAATACCTTCTAGATACACTTGTACTTAGTCAACAGTTTACTTAAAATTTAAAGAAATACTAGCTGAATGATATATTTGATAATAATTTAAATACCAATGTTCTAAAGAGATAGGTTGTGACAAACTTATTGAACGAGGCAGTCATTAAGACGTTTTGTTTATTAAATACAGTTATTAAAGAGCAACTGGACTGCGGTTCGAAGACTTCATTGGATTTCTGAGCCACATCATGGTGATCTTTGTCGTAAATCCAATAAATTCTGACGAAGTGCCCAAATGAGAACAACATTATAGAGCTTGCAGAATCACCGTAAGACAATAGATTCTTTTCATTTAAACTTTCGCTGAACTACATACTTTTTTTACATTCATTCGTATTACCGTCCCCCCCCCCCGGAACCGCTTTCGCATTACTTCAGGGGGGGTGCGGCGTCCTTTACAAACTAACCGTTCATGCAACATGCACCCTAAACTTAACTAAGCGAAATGCGGTCGCCCCAGTCGGGATTCGAACACCCCAACCGCTCGACCACATTTCGCTGTGACATCGACGGCAGCGCGTTTCCGCACTACTGCACCGAGGCCAGGCTGAACTACACATTAAACGCAGAAACAAGAACAATCGTAAGCAATGACGTCTGGATCTACATTACAACGGCACAGCAGAAACAAGATGGGGTCTCGGTGGTCTAGTGCGGGAACGCATTGCCCCTCGAGACCACAGTGAAATGCAGTCAATCCGCTGGGCGATCGAATCTCAGCTAGGGCGACCGCACTTTGCTTAGTTAATTTTAGGGTGCATGTTGCATGAATGTTTAATGTGTAAAGGACGCCCGTAACCCCATGAAGTAATGCGAAAGCGGTTGCGGGGAGGAACGGTAGTATGAATGAATGAGAAAAAAAAGCATAAACAAGATAAAAACCAGAAAAGTAGTGGCAAAAGCTTGTTATGAATATTGAAATTTTTTAATAATGCCAGGTCTAAAATGTATCCTTTGTAGGGTACCTACCTGAAACACTTTGCTTTTCCGAAATTACGAAATAGATTCTAAATACTTCTCAGATTACATTTGGTTAACATTGTATTTGGAATTAATAAAAATATATGCACAATTTCTGTGTCTTTTATAAGACTTTATATAGCACTGGTTCTAAAACTGTATGCTGTAGCACGCCCACTAAACCATTTTCGATTTCTTATCGCATTTGGCGAATAGGTAGTAAATAGTTCCCGTTACATACCTTAAATAGCATTAATTTCAAAACTGTAAATAACCTGCCTGCCTTTTGAGATATCGTTTAAATTTAGTACTTAAAACATGCTCTAATGCACAATTGTAAATGCGACTACAACTAAACATTCACAATTCCTGTTTCATTCTAACATTATACAAATTAAATAAATATTTTGCTTATTGTTTTACATGCTCCTACAAATCACTTATAAAAGAATTTAATTGTTCATATGTCAGTTGTGGGGCTGAACAGTCTGCACCTGGCATGGTCTTGCATTATGTTGAAGTCTATATTTGACTGCAGACTTAACTAGTTTTTCTTTTATGTTCTTTATCACAACCTACGTCTCGGTTGTCTATTATATCAAATTACAATACTACATAAACCATTTTTGAATCGTTATAGATTGGATTTCATAACAAAACTATCTAAAAGTTCTTTCTCTGTTTAACTTAGTTGATTTATCGGTTGAATGTAAAGCTTCCACACTCATACGTTGCATGTGTGTAAACCTGCCCATCACCTCTATATGATGGAATGAGGTTTGAAGATACAAATCTGCAGAAAAAAATTATTGCCCTGAACCTTACAGCTACTACCGCTATTTCTTAAAACATGCCTAAACTGCCCGTAAAAAAGTAATAGAAAATATATATTCACATCAAACCTACTAACTATTCCATGAGGACCGCAGTAGAGTAGTGGCTGTAGTGCTTGATGTGGGAGTTATTCTACCAAAGTCGCTCAGGTTCGAATCCTGACCACTGCACTTACTCACAGTGTTAGTCTTAGTTATAGTTGGGGCAGAGGGTGTGGTCGTAAATCAAACATTAAAAATAAAACAAGAGAAATATAAAAAAGTTTAATATTATGTGCTTGAATAAATTTTGCTACTAGCAGTCACTGGAAATGCAAAGTAAATATAGTTTATCTAATTTTGACACGTAAAGTGACACTTTTCAAAACTGTCTAACGTTAGGAAACGCTTTACTTTTCGTAACTAGTTACGTAATGAAAAATATTTCGTAACCAGTGATGAAATATTATATTATTATACGAGTTTCATAAGAGGGCCTATTGTAGCAGGCGTGGGTTTGGGGCATGACGAGCGTAGCGAGGAGTGCTCCAATGGAACAAGTGCTACAATGCCCGTTATGAAACGAGTATAATATACTATTTTATCTACTTTGAGATACTGATTATGTAGAAATTCAAAATTTCTGATATTAAAAATGTCGCATTACACAATCTAGGGATTTTTGGCGAATTGTCAAGTGACATTTGACAGTCGCCATCTAACGGGCAAAGTATCAATTTCGTTGTTTTAACATTTGAATTAGTTTAAATTTGAAAAGTTTAAATAACTTGAAAAATTGTTTAATTAATTCGTTAAAAGTTAAGTTTAAGTTATATTTAATTGTAGTAAATTTAATAAATACAGTTCAGAGTTTGTGGTTATGTATTCGACATCTGACGTTTGTCGTTTTATGACCAAAGTGAAAGCAAATGTCACCAATCTTGAAAACCAAATAATTACCAAAAACAGTTTAATAATAGAGGATATTATTACCAAAAACAGTTTAATAATAGCCTCTATTATTAAACTGTTTTCGGTATCATAATGGACCTATTATTAGTTCAAAGTAGATAAAATTCATTTCATCACCAGTTAATAGCATGGAAACTGTCATTTTTAATTTAATACGACTTATGTCGAATGGCGTTTCTAAGGAAATTAGTTATGACGTTTAATGACAGATCAACAGGAAAATTATAAAACTATGTTTTGGTCAAAATTAGATAAAATCTTGTATGCAACACGTTATGAAATGTTATTTTGTGTAACTCATGTCATTTTGCAGAATCTCGCTCGCTACGCTCGCTCGTCCTGCAAATATTCCATTTCGTTACACAAAATAACCCTTTTCATAACTAGTTACATAAGAAGCTATTTCTACATCAGCTGATACCCATTTCCTTAAAAACTAGGCTTAGATATTTATTTTGCAATACTGATCTGTTCATTAAATTGATGTACAGGAGCCCTGACAGTAGCAATAACGGTGTTTATATTTCTTGATGAAAATTTACTTATTTTTACAATCTAGGGATACAATACGTAAATATTTCATATATTATTTGTATGTTCCAGTGGAAATACGATCCACAACATATTTTTTATAATCTTATCAAAAAATATGCCAAAGTAAAATATCCGTTAGAGTTCCGGTGAGCTTTCCATATTATTCAACACCGTAGTTAGTATAAAACTGTTTTCACATACACTCAAATTTCTCTATTTCGAACTTATACCTATATATAGAGAATTTTTCCAATTAACGAATTTCTTCAGGACCTTGACAATGAACTTTTAACATTATCGTATCCCTTACATTGAATTCCGAATTTTTGTTTTACAATGTTTTCAGATATAAAAATTTAAAAATGGGCTAGATTTTTTATTAAAGATATCAAAGTTATATAGTATATTTCAGTGTAAGGTATATTGTGCCTTTCTCATAATTTTGAACTTACTTTACCAGCGCTATCGGGGATTTTTAAACTTTTGTGCTCTTCCTAGACATTAGTGAATAAACGTAGATTTGTATTTGAGGTTGTACATACAATTTTACAAATTTAATTTGTAGTTGCATTTGCATTCTTGCATAGTGTACTACTATCCCTGAAATCATAAATGACATAAATGGCATAAATAGCAAAACGAACCATACATTTTATAGTATGTGAAAATATGAAGCTCTTAGACAAAGGTGGGAACACGAAGAACATAACAGCGTGCTTTGCTATATCCCCGAAATCCTTATTAACAATTTAAAAAAACACAGAAACCAAAAATCCCAATGCTTATTGATAACTGCCCAACTTATAGCCAATGAATCAACGTGTAATAAATATATCAAAATTCAGTACCGGAAGCGAATTTTACTTACGACCATTAATTCAGTTAAACAGAATCAACCATTGGTCAGATTAATATCAAAATTAATTTTATTTAAGTGCTTCTTACAACAGACAATTACGCAGCTTTTTAAGTGATAATGATATAAGAAAAAACAAAATTTCATTCACAGATCAATAAATATGAAGCGATACCGCGTTCAAGTACTTACACGTACTGAAATTTACATACCTGGCTTTACCAATTTAAAGATTTCTTGCTTGGAATTAAGAATACTTATGCAAAATAGTTATAAATTCACTATCATAATTATACAGGGTGTCCCAGAATTTCCACTAAAGCTTCAGATAGCCGTGTTCTCCTATGCTTTCTAAACAAAAAACCTAAGAACAAAATTTGTCTCCGAGGCTTAGTTTTCTCACACGGACTTGTTAAAGGTATCACTTTTAACATCGTATATTTAGTTTGCAGCCACCAATATTTAAATAAGATAATTAATTTACCAATAAATAAGTCTATTACAATCTAAAATCATGTCAAATCATGATTTAAAGTATTAATCAATTTGTTGAAAGAACTGATAGAAACATTCACAAGAAACTAAAGCTGACAACCATGTTAATTTAAGCAAGTTAAGCGGGCATCGCGATTTTGAAAAATGTTATTATTTCGAATTTCCAAATTTTGAGACAGTGACAGTTATTATTTTGTCTACTTAAGCTATTTTGTGTTTGGATTCTTTAATTTACTTTGCGTTACTATGGATTGTACTGCAAGTGAATATGCAGACATGATTTTGGTTCTTGGCGATTGCAATGGTAATTACAACGAAGCTTCAAGGGTCTATGCCGATCGTTTTCCTGATCGGAGACATCCATGCCATACTGTAATACGGGCTGCAATGTAACGAATTAGGGAGACTGGAAATATTCTTCCAAGTCATTCTAATGCAGGTCGGCCGCAAAGAGTTAGAAATCCTAATTTGGAAGAAAACGTCTTGGAGTTTTTAAGTCCGCATCCGAGTATAAGTGTTCGTTCGATTGCCACTAATTTTGAAACATCCAAGTCTTCCGTGTAAAGAATTTTAAAAGATGATGGGCTACATCCATTTCATAAAACAAGGGTGCAGCATTTGTTGGATACCGACCACGAACCTAGGAGGAATTTTTGTGAGTGGCTTTTGGATACCAACAAAGCAAACCGAAGATTTTTGGATAAGCTGTTGTGGACGGATGAAGCAACATTCACAAGAAATTGTATTTTCAATACTAATAACGAACATTATGGGCACATGAAAATCCCCAAGCTTTGAAAGTGCAAAACTATCAAGTTCGTTTTTCTGTGAACGTGTGGGCAGGAATAATCGGCAATAAACTTGTTGGGCCATTTACATACACTACCCCGAAGACTGAATACAGATAAATATTCAAATTTTTTAAATGAATAATTCCCTTATCTTTTCGATTACATTCCTGTTCTGGTTCGGCGTGATATGTTGGTGCAACAAGATGGGGCGCCTTCATATTATGCGGCATTGGCGAGACAGTGGTTTAATCAGCATTATACACAAAGATGGGTAGGTCGTGGAGGACCAGTGCCTGGCCTGCCAGAAGCCCAGATCTGAAGCCTACGGATGTTTTCCTATGGGGACACTTAAAAAATCTGGTGTATTTACTGTCTGTTGACAATGACGAAGAATTAATTAACAGAAAACATCAAGCAGCAGCAACTGTTGATGAGCGAATGCTAGAGAGTGTAAAACAGGCGATTGTTGTGCGAGCTACCAAATGCATTGAAGCTGATGGAGTGCATTTTGAGCAGATGTTGCAGTTTATTAATAAATAAAATATTAATTTCAATAAGCGTTTTTTAACATTAAAATACACTATTTACTTAATAATTGTTTCAAAGAAGCATCCTAAGGGAGCTCGTAATTCTAAATTACATTCTATTATGTGCCTTTTGCATGATCATTATCAGTAACAGAGAGTCTACTTTGTTTATTTCATTACGTTAAAGTAATAGCAACAGCGTTGCCAAGTTTATTATTCTTTTTTTTGCTTTGTGAGCGAAAACTAAGCCTCGGAGACAAATTTTGTTCTTAGGTTTTTTGTTCAGAAAGCATAGGAGAACACGGCTACCAGAAGCTTTAGTGGTAATTCTGGGACACCCTGTATAAAAGAAAAAACAACGTTAATTCGATGCACCGCTGGCTTTAGTTTTAAGGCTGCCACTATTTAAAATATTATTATAACTAGTTGAACCCGTGGGCGACTTACCGCTCTTCATTTGAAATTTTATTAAAGAAATAATTTCTAAGCAGTGTGAAAGTTGTAAATCTATACAACATCGAAATAAAACCGACAATTGATAGTACGACTCAGGATGTGTTTCTGTTTTTTGTATTTACTGTATATATTTGAAGGAACACCCTGTATTTTTATCGTTTTACTTTTCCTTAGCACTAGGTAGAAACACGTCGAATAATGTTTAGATTCGGTCCCCAACATTACCAATGCAGTATATAAACACGTATTACTGCAACCCGCCATACACAATTCTCAATCTGGCTTTGGCAGTGACAAGATATCAATAGCTGAACTTTTTCCAGTTTTTCTGTGACTCGGAATCGATGTTAAGCTGTACATCCTGTATACTTTAAAAAACTATTGATGATGTACTATATAATGTTCAGAGAAACCCTAAATAGTCTAGTTTGACATGCAAATCATCTTTACCTCAGCTATAAAGTAAAATAAAGTACGCAAGATGCCAGAAAAGCCATAAGCCGTGAGGTATTTTGGTTTGGTTATAAAATTGACTGACAGCACCTTGAAATTGCGCTGTATATGCTTAGGGCGGTTGATCGGTGGGCTCAATGAATTCCGTTTTCTCCTCTCCTCTTTAATGTGCACAGACAAACAAAACACGAGCCAGTAAACAAAATCTCATTTAGAGAACAGTATTTCTTCGTACACTTTTATAGCTTTGCCGTAGTTTGCATACGTTATTGCTAAGCTACCACAGTGTCTAACCGCCAGCCGCCAGAATGAGCAAGAGTTCTGCTGAACTTCCTCCCTGGGCCCGGCGCGGTTCCCAGCACAACCTCGCTGGCCTGCTGTTCAAAACATGGGGTAGTTTTTAATTAAGGCAGCTCAATGAGCGCGTTAAGAATTCCTAGCATTCCTACTTGTTCTAATTGTGTCACATACGAGAAGTTGTCCTTTTCTTCGATGGGGTCGAGCGAGTGCAGGACAAGGAAGGAAGAACGGACCGAAGCTCCGCAAAGCTCTAAGCACATTTTAAAGAAATGCAGATATGCATTTAATTAGTGATATTAAATTATAAATTCTAATTATTCCCCCGAGGTCGCACGAAAAAACTTGGTAGTTTTATGAGCCGGCAAGAAAACAAAACATTTAATGCTGGAACGGGAAAAGTGAAATATTGAAGGTTGGTTTTACAGAAATAATTTTTATTACGTAATCAATCTGTGATATTAAAAACACTTAGAAACAAAGCAGCCCGAAGATCCAACCATGTGACACACCTACTTGAAGTTTTCTTTCTTCGTTTTAGATGAATAGTTTGTAGGTACTTTTAATAATCTATTTTTTATTCATAAGGAGAGAAACAGATCCCACGTTGTACCTGGTGCACACCTACTTGCATTTTGCTTGTCGCTTTAAAAGAATGCAAAGAGTGCAACCGTACTATAGTAATAGCTAAACAATAAATACCAAAAGTATTATTTTATTCGGTAAATGTTTAAAATTGCCGCCACTCACTTCTACAAATGTTCTAATTCCTTTTAAAAACTATCTTCGGACTCGAGCAAGCGTGTCTGGTGTTATTGATGTACACACTTCGATTAATCTATTTGTAAATTGTGCTTATTCTACCGGAGTTCGGTATACTAATTTCTCAATTGTATCCCAAAGAAAAAAGTTTAATGGAGTGATATGATAACTTCCGGGTGACCACTTTTTATGACACATCGAATTCTACATCTTCCAACAACTTGTGTCAATTTTTTAGGATGGAAGTAGTCACCTACGTAATTGGTTTCTTGTTTTTTAAAACATTAAAATATCTTACGGTGTTATAGTATTTCATAATATATTTATTAGACATTTCTGCTACTCACTGTATACAAGGTGAGTCTACTAATATAATAGTGAACGCAAACTAATTTGCAAATGCGAATTATCTCATTTAAAAGTATGTAAGAAAAGAGTATCGGCGCAACTCTGTTTGCTGATATGGGATGTCAGGTAGATGTTTCTCTGATTTATTTTCGATTTTACGTTATTACCGTACTAATTTGAACTCACAGACCAAATCTACAACATTTAATTAAACATTTTAGGAGAAGTCTTAAGTAAAAGATATAAAAAAAATAGAATGTTATAGAGAACAACGTTCCAAGCAATGACCGTATGTTCATTTGATTTTGCCGCTTCATCTGAATTAAAGTTTCATTTTAATTGCCGCTCTTACGCCGATTAATATATTATTATTTCCCAAATACAGTTTGGCTGGAACTTCTTCTTGTTATCATGGAGAACTGCCGATTAATATTTTGTCTACGCGCTTGACATGGAAATTTCTTGCCCTTGGAGTCCCACGTGTTAAATTGTTCTAGAATTCTTGCAACATATTTCGTAATGCGGTGAAACATTTTCGGCCGATGCGTATTGGCATTGCGTTTTCTCTTCAGTCGAATTTAACATCTCCTTCGGTCCGGTTGCTTGCGATAAGCGCTGTAATCAAGTACTTGCAGGTGTTTTCGATGGGAGTCCATCGCGTGATTTTCGTATCGTTCTTTTCACCGTGGGGTGAACAGAACCATCGACAAGTGTCGGATTAAAGAAACACGCTGGAACTTTAACCTTGGGAAGGCAATTCATTGCGAATTTGCCGATCGCCTTTGGGGGATTTATATCGAGCCCATTTCCTGTCCCTCTGGTTGTGCCGCTGTTGTGATAAACGCATTGAAGTCTTGGCCCTTAATGTTGACTCCATTCGACCCAGTCTTCAGGCCCGTGCTTGCGGATTTTTTCTGCATCTTAAGAACTCCCCAAAATTGTGCCTGCCTCTCTCGCTCTCTACTTCCTACCGAACAACACTAAGGTAGCAGAAATTGTTTTTGGTGTTGTGAAAACTTTTTCCAAGTTTAATTTTCAAGTTTCAAGTGCTAAACCTTTGTTTTTAATGCGACATAAAGCGACCTTCAGTCGCCACTTGTCCTTTCTTCTTTTGGTTAACTGTAAAGTGTAATCATAAATTGTATTAAATTGTAAAGTCCGACGCCACTGGCTGCGTAGATCGGTTCTAAGAAATTAAATAACGCAAGCCACTGGCGGCGAGGCTTTTTCAGTTCGAACGTTCCAACAAAATCTTGTATTAAACTATAAATATTATCATTGTCAATGTAGTCTTTGTTTTCGTATTGTGTCACCTATTCCAAATAAAATCATATTTGTCTTAAAAATTTACCATATCTTTTTTTGGGTATTTTTTTCTTTATTGTGTGCATGAACTTTGCAAGCTTTATTTACAGGAGGCACAATAAAGGTGAGTCCGACTCCCGTAAGCTGCTGGCTTCTCGGTCTTCCACGAGAACTGGTAATCTGCTGTGATTTGGAAGGTGGCGCCCGTTAATTTTTACCTACCCTGTACACAACTAGGAAAATTTCCCTCCCGTAAGCGCTTTTCGTGAACCAGCCCTATTCCTCTGAGCTAAGCTGTAGGCCTTTTCCATTTGTCCTGTTGCTGGTCGATGATAAAGCTCGTTTGGCCCGTAACACGAAAATGAAAG
>JABXWE010032161.1:0-14250 GCA_014611495.1 Limonius californicus | reverse complement strand
CGAAAATATTAAACAAAGCAATAATAATAATAAGGAAATCCCTCAAGTATCGTCATATTTACAGAAAAGGACCTTGATTACTGAGGGTATGTACCCTTCCTATTGTAAAGTTTTCTACTAATTTGCAAAATAATTAGTTACATCGAGGGTTTGGATTTTAGGCGGTTAAAAATTTTTAAATAGGCTCTAAACTAAAAGATTAATAGGCAAACAAAATGATGAATTAGGCTCTAAAACATACTCTAGGCAACAAAATTTAAAGTAAAATAATCGATTTTACGACAACAAAATAAGATCAATTTTATTTATGTTGTTAAATATATTTAAGTTATTCCAAAGGCACCATAAAATATTACACTATTACAAAAATTCCAGAAAGGTAGGATAATCTTCTAATCTCCTGCAATTCTGCACCCGCAACTACATTTATTTTTAACGTAAAAAATTTGAAGAAAATTGATGAATGGTTAATATAGCGCCGTAACATTCAGGTTCACTCCTTAGGTTCTCATAAAGAAAATGTCCCTCAAAACCCATTTTAAGCGATAACAATAGAGATGTTTTAAATTTAAGGGATATTCCTAAAACAGCACAAAAAATTCATTTTGCCTAAAATCCGGAACCTAGTTATATCAAATAGGATCTGAATATACAGAAAACACATAATACAAAATAAATTAAACTTGGTACCAACAGACTATAAATATACAGTGCTTCCCAAAAGTAACGGACAAATTCAATAAAATCGTTGAGAAAAATATTTCATAAAAATACTCGAACACGTCAATTTTTATTTTTAAATTATCATTTAGAGATGTAATTGTCAACCCCCACCCCTCAACCCCTAAGCGCTAGCAACTCCAATTTTAAAATTTCAACTAGCAAAGTACCCCTTATGATACCTCATCTGATATCTTTCTCTATGCTGAATACAAAAAAAAAAGTTTTTCAAAATCGGTTGATAAATAACGGAGATATTTATCAAAATGTATTCAAATGAAAGTGCCAATATTCGAGCAGGTGTTGATACTGTTCTAGCAATGAGTGATAAAAACAATTGAAGTTTATCGTTCTCAGTGCGTTTTAATGTTTTGAGTGTTTAAGTTGTATTTTTAAGCTAGCACGAAAAAAATAATCTTTTTATGAAAAAAAATTTTTTTTTTGGTGAGAAAAATTTTTTTTTCTTGATTGCTCAAAACCCGTTGCAATGTTTACAGGACGTACTGAGAACATAAACTACAATTGTGTTTACTACTCATTGCTGAAGCCGTATCAACGCCTGCTCGAATATTGGTAGTTTCATTTGAATACATTTTGGTAAATATCTCTGTTATTTATCAACCTATTTTAAAAGACTTTTTTTTTTGTTGTATTCAGTATAAAGAAAGATATCAGATGAAGTGTCATAAGGGGTACTTTGCTATTTGAAATTTTGAAGTTGGAGTTGCTAGGGCTTAGGGGTTGAGGGATGGGGGGTTGAAAATTATATCACTAAATGATAATTTAAAAATAAAAATCGACGTGTCCGAGTATTTTTATGAAATATTTTCCTCAACGATTTTATAGAATTTATCCGTTACTTTTGGGAAGCACTGTATCGGTAATTAGTGTTATAGCAGAATATTTTTATATATTATGTTTTTAAAACGTAGCCTAGTTGGTTCCTTGGTCTTTAGTCTTCTGGCTGCTTTGTCGCTTTGCTTTACTAGAGATATATTGTTTGGGTGACGACAGTATTACGTTTTGAATTGCTATTCTTTATTTTTGAGCTTCTGCCTGTTAGGTGACTTAGCTATCCTGACGCCATTTATTTTCTGCTGTTCTTCTTCTTGTTGGTTTTGTTTAAAATATTTTTCTGTAGTTATAATTTCCACGCTTACGCTAATTCCACTTCTTCTTGATGACTGATATTTTCCGTCTAGTCATCTTTTCTCTTTTTAACAGGTTGGTTAAAATACCTTTAATTGAGTATGCCTAAGGGAACTTCTGACAAGCCACATCCTTATATCAATTTAATCTTCTCCTCTACTTCTGGCTAATTTAGAATGATCTGGAACTTTCAGAAAATCCCCGCAATATAAAAGTCAAGTTCAGTCTGTGATTTGTCACATCTTTTAATACACCTTTGTTTTGATATTTCGATTTAAGGAAGCACATTCATTCATTTTGCGAACACTGAACAGTCCTGTAGGTTTTTTGGAAAAGTCTGAACAACTCAAGCTATTTAACCCTCGGATGGCCAAGCTTTTTTACTGGCGTTGCTGGCCAAGCGGGGTCTTTTGAAGACCCCATGCGATTTTGCACCTGTGTGCTAACTGAAGGAATTTTTTAACTTACAATAGTATAACATTATTAACTCTAAGCTCTAAAAATACTACATCCACATTATAGAAGCGCAGTGCATCTTTTATTTACTTTTACATACAGTCTACACAGACTGCCACATTTTGCTTTTTGGAATGATCGGGACAAGTATAATTACCGTATTTACTACACTTTGTTTTAACTTTTCTGTCTATTGACCATGGGCATTAACTGGTATAATAGCTCGTATGGAGTCTTGCACATGTTTTTTAAACCCATTCATGTTTCGAGGGCTAATTTTCGCAGAAACAATCGTTGCCTGCCAGTTCTTCCGGATTCATAGTCACGCATTACACAGATTACCAAGCGGGGTCTTTCCGAGACCCCAACCAAGAAAACCTTTTTTTCTAAAAATTGCCGAGAAATTTTGTTCTGCCAGTAATTGCATCTCATAAATAATACAAAAAAATTAAGCTAAAAAAATAACCAGGGCACAACTAGATTTTTTAAAGAAGTTGTATGACAAATATGCACCGTGGGGTCTTCAAAAGACCCCGCTTGGCCATCCGAGGGTTAAAATACTTTTGTGTCGTGAATTTTAATGTATTTTTCGATAATAATGTTTAATTTGTAGAGGTGTTAAAGTAAAATGTATGGTCTTATAGGACTTTCATCGAACTTCTCAGATGAAGAACCATATGTAAGTTCGGGGTCAGAATATGTTCCTGACAGTGACGGAGAAAGTAGTGTTTCCGAAGCATGGCTGCGTTCTGATACAGATATGGCTTCAGATAACACATACTCACACACAGGGGATATTTCTCCAATAATTAAAGTATCTGAGCCCTTGGTGTGGGATGCTGCCGTAGTAAAAAATACGCTAAATCCAACGAAAATTCGTCGTGTGAGAAGAAAACACCGGTGCTTGTTTTGTGATCAAGATATTGGTAACTTTTCTCGTCATTTAGAACGAAATCATGCCGATGAGATCGCCGTTCAAGAAATAATGAGTCTAACGAAGAATTCCAATAAACGAAAGAAATTGGTGGATAAATTGCGACGAGAAGGTGACTTTTGTACTTCGAATATAGTGCCGGTGATGTCGGTAGGGGGATTAGTTGAGACGAATTACATTGCTTGCAAGTTTTGTCGGGGCTATTATTCAAAAACAAGTTTACGCAGACACGCAAAGAAGTGCTTTTTTAACCCCGACCCATCGAAGCGATTCAATGCCCAAATGGAAGGACAAACATTAATGATTGGACCTTTTGGCCCCAATGATCCTCTTCGGGTGAGTGGTATCTTGAACATGATGCGAGCTGATGACGTATCCATGGTAGCAAAAAAAGATGCTATCATATGCGAAGTTGGTCGAAGGTACATACGAAGCCATAAGGAAAAACATCTTCTACTAGTTGCAAAGCGGAATATGCGTCGCCTCTCTCGTATGTTGATTAGTGTTAGGAGATTAGAGAAGAATGTGTCATTTGGAATGAAAGATATCTTAACCCCTCATAAATTCAAAACGCTGGTAAGAGCTACCCACGAAATCGCAGAATACGACCAAGCGACTAGAACTTTCAAATCCCCATCGTTGGCGTTACAGATGGGAACGCTGCTAAAAAGTGCGGTACATACTGCATATTCCTTAGAAGTTCAAAAACCAACCTCCTCTAAAGGACGTTTAGATCGATTAAAGGCTTTGCTTACCCTCATTGAAACCGAGTGGGCGCATGAAATTTCTAGCGAAGCTGGTCAAAATTTGGCCATCAACAAATTTAACAAACCGACGCTAATACCCATAACGGCAGATATAATGGTAAGTATTTAAAATCTAATTTCTGTATCTGAATTTTTAAATTAGTTCAGTTTTTTTTATTGTGTATGTTTGTTTGTACCTAGTTGTTACTATTTGCCTATCTAGATATTATTTTATTATTCAATGCGTTTTTTATAAAGAATAAAAAGTTTAAAGCGAATATAAAATTATTCTAAAAAATATTCTAAAACTGTGTTTTTGATTAAATTAGTTTTTTCTTATTTTTGCAGAAATTTGAAAAATACTTGAAAGATTTGATAATAAAGTCCAAAACAAGCTTGGTGGTTGACTCTAAAGATGTGAGAGCCTACCGCGATCTACTGGATGGGATATTTTGCAGCGTTATGATCTTTAACAAACGCAGGGTTGGAGAACTGCAAAGGATGAGTGTCTCAACTTTTCTGAAAAATTACGAGGTAACGTCATCTTCTGAATTTGAAAAGGTCTTGACAGAATCGGAAAAAATTTTATTTAAATCCCTGAAACGAGTTGTGATTAGAGGAAAGAGGGGAAGAGGCGTTCCCGTACTCTTCGACAAAATGGTTGTCGAAGCAATTGAATTTCTTATTCATTTGAGAAGCAATTTTAACCTCGATAACAATGATTATCTTTTTGGGTTACCTGGAAGTACAAATCCAATAACGGGTACTGCAACAATGAGAAAGCACGCAAAATTAGCACTAGGTGATGGCAATAAAGCTTCTTTATTGACATCTACTAAATTAAGGAAGCATTTGGCGACCATCATGCAGATTTTAAAAATGGAGAAAACTGAGCTTGAACAGCTAGCAACATTTATGGGCCACACAGAAAAGACACACTCTGAGTTTTATCGTCTGCCAGACGATGTGTACCAAACGGCAAAAGTTAGCAAACTTTTGCTACTCGCGAAAGGTAACTCAATGGAGAAGTATAAAGGCAAGCGCTTGCAAGATATTGAGATCGATGATGCAATTCTGGAAGATGAAGAAACTGATGAAGAAAACGGTGGCTATATTGGCAGTGATGATGATGCATGGGATTTAACCGACCCAACGCATGTTAAGAAGAATGAAGAAACGGCAGAAGATGAAGACCCAGCTTCTAAAAAAATTAAAATCAAAAAGGGCAAGAAACGTACATTAGTACCCTGGGCAGCAAAACAAAAAAAATGTACCGAAGAATTCTTCAAAAACCATATAAAGAAAAAGATTCCTCCAAAAAAGCACGAGGTGATGAAGTTAATCGACACATATCCAAACGTATTTGACAATAAAAGTTGGCAAATGATAAAAGTATATGTTTGCAATAAATACCGAAAGTAAGATATAAACTGAAATAGTTTCCATATATTTTTATTTAACTTGTATCTCGAATTAATAACCATTTAGACTAGAGTTTAACTCATATCCACAGCACCACGCAGAAGCTTTCTTATTTAATTCTGTTATTATTTTTACAGTTCAGTTGTATTTCGACATGTTAAGACCCATAATAAATATTAAGGTTAATCTTCTATTATATTTGTATATTAATAATAATAAAGCTATTATTTTATTTGAATTGTAGTACCTGCGTCTATATTTATAACAAGAGACTCCATGTTAGATTCTACACATTCAACAAAAATTCTTATTTTTTTTTGACGTGATTACAGAAAGACGCTTCTTCGCATCCTTATTAACTTTGCACCCACACTACATCAATTACAAAGATAATGATTAATTAACTTCAACTAAAATACAATTTTTAATTTCTCTATTTATTATAAACATAAAAATACCAGTCAACCTACAAATAAATCTAGCTATATAATTTACATTTCAATGCTGTTTAAGAATGTTGTCCTTTATAGCTGACTCTAATTGAAACGTTTTGTTAAAAAAAATAATAAATTAATGTTAAAATAAACACATTCTACGTCACATAATTTAGTTTTAAAGGACGCGTCAAATATCACGGCGATATTTAGCTTGAGATTTCCATACTGCTGCACAATGTAGCAACGAAAAGTATGAGGTTAGTTTGGCAACACCGCATAGGATGCTACTTTACTGAAAAACGCTATATACGGACGTCAAACTGCTTCGCATCTGATAGAGTATATTAACGGATGCTACCTTCCGCGTTAACTATATCGGACGTCGACTGTGTATCTTTCTGTATACATTATATACATCCTGTATATAAGCGGATGCCGAACTGTATCAATATTGAACGGATGCCATTTGATTCCGTAGACTAATATATATATATATATAATGGTATACATCTCTCATCTTGCCGTAACCATAAGAGTTATAAGGTCGGTTTAATGGAGAAACATGCAGATATCTTAGGGATTTGTGAAAAATAGAAAAAGGGCTGTCCTCTTTCTGCTGAGTCTAGTAAAGTAATACACAATTTATTGAAAAAACCCATTTATTTATAATTTTTCAAAGTATTCCCCCCCACAGTCAATACATTTTAGCATCCGTGAAAACCAATCTTCAAGACGATCCTTCCTCTTGGACGTTTTTCGCAAATATTTTGGAGAATTGGAGGCAAACAAACTGTAGTGTACCATTCAGCATTAACAGTACGACGATCCTCCAGTGCTACAGTGGAAACATGTCCAGTAATTCCAATAAATGTGGCGATCATCTTTTTGTTTCGGCTTTTTTCACGAACAGCTTTTGTTGGAGCCGATTCGTTCTTAAAGACCCAAACTATCGACTGTTGCTTTCTTTCGGGATCATAACAGTATACCCACCTTTGATCACCTGTGATGATGTTGTACACCAAATGAGACGATCCATTGTCAAAGCGATCCAGTGTAGATCTGCACCATGCCACACGGTTTTCTTTTTGAATTGTAGTCTAATTGTGGGGAGTCCAACGGGCACAAAGCTTACGTATCATCAAAGGTTTGTGTGAAATGGTGTCAACTGTTTTCGCACCAATTTTTAAAGTTGCTTGAATATTCACGGCAGTAACATGCCGGTTCTCTTCCATTATGTTTCGTACAAGACCAATATTCTTTTCGATAACTGTCGTTTTTGGCTTAGGAGCTCGAAAGTTGTCGTTTAAGAAAATTCGACCACGTTGAAATTCATTGTACCACCGCTTTACGTTAGCTAAGAAACACGACTTGTCACCAAACAGTCGATTGATTTCCTCAAAACATTTTTTACGGCTTAAGCCACGCGTGAAATTGTAACAAATCACAGCTTGATAATGCTCTTTTTTCAATTTCATGATTTCTTGGGGAAAGTATTATTTTAAAATTGTGTATTTTAAAAAATATATTTGACAACTTTCACTGTTAAAATGTCAAGCAAAATTTGTTTCAAAATATCACAGCCTGCTAGATAGGCTCAGCGGAAAGAGAATAGCCCTCGAATCTCGGCCAATAGTGGAGATAGAAGAAAAAGGTAAATGAGAAAGTTGCACAGATTTTTATGCTGGACGGGATAATCATTTGTAATCATTTAGTTCGTGAGATATGGCTTAGACGTATGCATTTTTAAATGGTAACCATAGTAAAATTTAACACTTGCTGGAAAGCATATTTTTTCTCTGGAGATCCAGGTTATATAAATATAAAAGTAAAGGTTTTAATTATAACGCAGAAGATGGCTAAATTAGTTTACAAACGAATGTGCCAAACAAAAACACTTGTTCTTCTTCAAGTTCACCGTCGAACAAACGGATGGCGAGCTATTGTATTCGCTCCCATCGAGCAATCAACATTCAAGCAATATGTGGTGAGCAAACGACCTAGAACATCCACCACGTACTGGTTCAATAGGTGTAACTATAAAAAACATACTATATATCACATTTATTTATTTTGTGCATTATTTACATTATTAACAAGATAATTGCTTAACACTATTTAACAGTAGGTTTTCGTATACATTGAATCCCCGAATGAACGAACTTAAAAACAACTATATGTCTAAAACTAACATTTAATTGAATGCATCACTTCTAACAAAACATTGTAAACAATCGACTTGACGTTTCTGCCAAACATGAAATCGCCGTGGTTAAAATCAGATACTCGAACTTCGTACCTTCCGTACTGCACTGCAGGCGACAAATCGTTGTAGAAGTGCTTCATATCCTAAAATGTTCCTTGCATTAGTTGGTAATTGTACATTCATGAGTATTATATATACCTCAGGTGTAATAATCCAGTCATTTACTGCATGTGCTAAAAACACTGGAACCTGGATTCTTCCAATTTGATATGGTGGTGGTTCATACGAACCGTATATTTGTAAATTCTTTTTCCCATAATCAAATCGTCTAAAATTGTCATTAGCAAAATCCGCCATTTGTGGAACAAATTTTATCGAAGCTCCCGACCATCCTCGGTTGAAAAAAACCGGCATCGATTTCTATAAAAGTAAATTTCAAGTGTTTGTACTAAACTTATAAGTTCTTTTGTAATTAATATACTATTTTCCATCTTTTTCTTATTGAAAATTTGGAATAATTAGAAACTCTATGTAAAGCTTTACGTGAAAACTTTAGAATTGTGTCAACAGTGTGAAGCTTACAGTAGCATCGATGGACTTACTTTGCAATTATTGTAAAATACGGATTAAGGGCGAGTAGACGGGTCAGAAATACATATGAGAAATGGTTGCTAAAGATGCTAAACGGGTTTAAATGCTATTTCACATATAAAATAATTTATTTAAGTCCGCCGCTCACCATTGGTGTTTTAAAATTATATGATATAGAAAGTTGTATAAATACGACAAGGTTTATATTTTAATACTGAACCACATTCAAAAAATAAATTCCATCTAAGCAACCAAAACTCCAAGAAATAGTTTTCAATTCCATTTTTAAATCATAACTTTCTTATTCGTCCAATTTTAAAAATGTGTTACAGTTTGTATTGCTACAGAATCATCATAAGTACTTTTGTGTTATAGCCGCCACATTTTATTTCCTATAACTTAATAAATCTTCTGTTTTTCATTTGAACATTGTATTATGTGATATATGTTGTCTTAGTCAAATTACCATTAGTTAGGGGTGACGCATAAGTTGAGACAGTTGGAAGGGAGACGGAAATGGAATACAAACTAGCTGAACTCGTGGTCAATATCTAACGTATTTTACAAAATAATCAGTAACATATTTTCACATATATGGCAGGGTGCATATATACACCCCGCCATATGTGTGAAAATATGTTACGTTGTCTACCGTAAATATTTCCCTTTGTAACGAAACACTTTTATACAGGGTGATTCTAAACATGTGCGAGAAACTTTAACCATCCATAGCTGAGGTTATTTAACCCTTAAATCACCTAGTAATTTTTTAAAATGTGATTTAATTAGGTATGGGATATGGTGCCCCAAACATTTTTTTCGCTTTTGTACCAGATTTTATCCGTTTTTCATAGTAATTGTATGTACATTTTTCTTAACTGAAAATTAAGCTTAGACTAGTACAAAGAGCGATAAAAGCTATTTACAGGTTAGTGTATTGACGTAAAAAACTTTGAAGAGACGTGCTTCCGTAATGGCGCCAAATTAAAAAAAAATATACTAGGCGATTTAGCGTATAAATAACCTCAGCTATGTGTGGTTAACGTTTGTCGCACATCTTTATAATTACCCTGTATATTTTAATATGTTTTAATTTTTTTGGTTATCCTCCCTTTGTGGTTAATGGAACTTTCTGTGGATTGCTATGCTATATGATTTTAGTGTTCAGATGTTTTTGACAATCCAAATTCGTGAACAAAAGTATGTGGTGCCATTTAAAAAATTGTCGATGACGTCATAGTGCGAAAACAAAAGACGATCGAAAATTGACAATTATCAGGAAAGATGCACTTATAGAAAATAAGGTTGACGAGGATTTTTTGTGAAAACCCTTCTAAAATGTTTTATCAAATTTATCCACTACTTTACGAAAGCACTGTATACATCTGTAAGGTTCGTTAGGTTTTACAATTGGATGGGGATGAGATTCAACTTCAATATTTTTCGGGCGGCGATGTATTGATGATGCAGAAAATCTTAAAAAATCTTACATAGTATAATTTAAATTTTCCCTATGTATT
This sequence comes from Limonius californicus, assembly GCA_014611495.1. Classification (NCBI taxonomy): domain Eukaryota; kingdom Metazoa; phylum Arthropoda; class Insecta; order Coleoptera; family Elateridae; genus Limonius; species Limonius californicus. The sequence continues at coordinate 4,072 of JABXWE010032161.1, read as the reverse complement.
GCCCATATCCAGGTATTGTGCAGATCTAATTTCACATTTCTGTTAACTCTAAAGCGTTTTGTAAAACAATGTTTATGTGTACCTAACATTAAAAATTTGGAAATTTTTGCTTCCAAATGCTTTGAACAGAACAGAAAACTTTTATGTGGGAATTAAGCTAAGTTAAAGCTGCTATATATGTATTTCAAAAATCAGCTAATCAGTATGCTAGATATACTATCAAAGACACACGAACGGTTATAATTTCAATAGCTTTACCGGATCTCTTTGATTATACGGACCATCCAATAATATATTCGACAGTTGTTGACAACGTAGGAGAAGACGAGGAGATTCGAAGCAGACTTGACGAACTATGGAATTCATAATTTTTGCTTCCGACGTCAATCTAACCAAATCGTTCTTTTTTATAATTTGCTGTAACAATGTCAGGTTTTAATTTGCCCAATAATGAATATTATTTATCAACTTACGTATAGTGGTTTGAAAAGAGGGTGAAGCTTAACCAGTGGAGCTTTTGAATGTGACATATAAGTTGCAGGTGCGAGTAAAATAAGCAGCCTTAGAGTTTTTCTGGCATGCTCTGGAAATGACGAGCTGTATATTACACCAACGGTAGCGCCTAAAGAATGGCCAATGTATACTATGTTTCCTTTGTTGCCAGTGGCTTGGGATATATAATCTAGCTCGGCAGGTACGTCGTATAATCCCATTTCATCTATGCTGAAACAAAGCTGTTACGGAAATTGAAATAAATAAATGAAACAATCAGTTTCTTCTGTAATAATCGTAATTTTTTCGCATGTTAATCGTTACGTACCCATAATTCCAGTACTCTTTATTATGAACTGTCAAATTGATGTGTCCTTCGGAATACCGTGAGCCTCTGGCATTTCCCAGCCATACATCGTAACCAGCATCGGCTAGGAGGATGGCTATAAAATTGAAGATATGCTTTCTTGAAAGTTTCTGTAAAGTCTGAGGAATTATATTAATTATATAATATGTATGTAAGGAAGTTTCTGTGCGGTAGTAGTTACTCTTATTGAATAGTCGAGTATCTCAGCTACTAATTATTTTTCTTTTTTTGGTGTCAGGTTGGGTTATCGTTGAATGCAAAGATGTTCTAGCAGAAACACTAGTAAGTTATTTTTTGCCATGTCTTATAGAATAGAAACCAGCATTGGAGTGCTGCCAGAAATGAAGTATTGGTATGAGCTAGCTTATGCTGCTTCAGCAGATTTACTACACAACGCCGAAGCCAAGCGCTACGGCTACTACTCTACCGGTGTTCGCTATGAGTGGACTAAAACTTAAACTACAACCCCATAGGCTACCAATATGTTAGTAATATGAATTAAAAATCCTAAATAGATTCTACAAACATAAAGATGTAAAGAAGGGACGTCAGCTGAAGTCAACAGTAAACTGTATTACCGTGGAGTGAAAAGTGAAATATTGTTTTTCCAAAATCGTTTATGGAATAGCTACCAAAAGATGCTCTATTATTTTACGAACAATTTATGTAAGACACATTTTTCTGTCGGAATTCATATTCTGCCTTCTACAGATTCCCAAATAATTAATAATGAAAAAAATACATAATACTAATAAAATCTTTTAAAATAAACTGTTAACTCCTAAATAACATAATAACTAATAATTTTATTTTTTTTCTTTCAGCCCTCAATCGTCCACTGCTGGACGTAGGCCTCCCCAAGGTTGTGCCACACTGTTCTATCCTGAGGAGTTTGATGTCAGTTGCTGCCGGCGACTTTTTGATGTCTTAGTCCTGTACTGAGGCCATCCTACGTTTTTCTTCGTTGCTCTGGGTTGCCAAAGTGCAATGCGATGCACCGATTCATTTGGTGATATGCGCGCAGTGTCCTGCCCAGTTCCATTTTGATCTCACGATTCTTTGCGTGATATCCGTGACCCATGTACGTAGTCTAATTTCGGTGTTCCAGATCCTACCCCTCAGGCTTATTCCGAGGATTGCTCTTTCTACTGCTGGATCGTTGCCAATTTTCTTGCGCTTTTTATGGTCATAATCTCTGTGTCATAAATAGTTACGGGTAAAATGCAATTGTCCCAGATTTTGCTCCTTAAGCTAATCGGTACCTTTTGGTTTTTAAGAACCCAACTTAGTCTTTCAATGGCTGTCCATCCAAGCTTTACTTTTCTTGCTATTTCGGCGGCTTGGTTTTGATTTTCCAGTTTAGTTAAGTGGCCGAGGTAGATATACTCTCCGACGCTCTCTGTGTTTTGTTGGTTTACTCGGAATTGTCTTTGGGCGGTTGACATCACCTTCGTTTTTCTATGATTCATTTGGAGTCCTGTGTTCTTGGAGGCTGAGTCGAGGTCTGACATTTGTTCTAATTCTTCTTCATTTCCATTGATGATGAGATTATCGTCTGCAAAGCGCTGATGATTCACGTAGGTGCCGTCTATGTTGATTCCCTTCTTCTCCCAGTCTAGCCTCCTAAATACATTTTCTAACGCTAGCGTAAACAATTTGAGGGAGATTGTATCACCCTGTCTAACGCCTTTCTCTAAATGCATTTTTCTTGTGGTGGTACTATCGTCAATCTTAATGTGCATAGTGGCGTTTCTGTAGATGTCTTTCAACAGCCCTGTATATGGAGTCTATTATTGTGTCATTTAGCCCTTCAAAATATTGCCCAGAACTCGGCCGTGTCGGAGGCTTTCTTAAAGTCAACAAACCCAAGATGTAATGGGATGTTATATTCACTACATTTCTCTATTAATGTTCGCACCGCTTGTAAGTGATCAATGGTGCTGAAAGCCTTTCCTGAAACCAGTCTATTCCACGGGTTGGTAAAAGTCAAACTTATTTGCTAAGCGGTTAGCTAAGACGTTTGTTAATAGTTTGTATAAATGGAATAATAAACTAATTGGTCTGTAGTTTTCTATCTCCGCAGCATTTCCCCTTTTGAATAAGAGTATCATCACTTTTGCATTTTTCCAGCTTGTTGGTATTTTCCCTTCATTTAAACATTGATTCAGTAGAAGTTTCACAGCTCCAATTAGTGAGCTCCCACCCGTCTTTAACATTTCTATAGCTACTCAATCTTCATCGCCCGTTTTTCATCTGTTTTAGGCATACGTGTATTTTTTCTCACATGTTTTCAGGAATTTCCTCGGAGTTGTCGTGTTGACCGGTCCTGTTTCGTATTCCTTTGGGTTTGATATTTTGGACGCAAATAGATCTGTATAAAAGTCCTCGATTTACTTTGTTATTTCATATGTTCCTGTGACCAGGTTGTCTTTTTTATTTTTCATACTGTGAATCCTCTGTTTGGTATGTAACATTTTGTTTCTCAAAACTTTCATGTTTTTGTTGTTTTCGACTGTTTCCATTATCATTCTAGTATTATAATTCCGTATGTCTGTCCTGTTTAGTAATAATAACTCCTACAATTTACTAGGTCGTAATGTTATTTGATTGCTATCCATATTCCTCGTCTTTATAATGTCTCAAAAGTGGGCATAATTTAACGTGATTTTATTCTTGCACGAATAAATCTATCTCGGGTTTCAGGAGCAATAATAGATGTTGTTGCTTGTGTTCTTCGTTGATCGTCCTTCGATGATATTTGTTTCCTATTTTTCTAGAGTTAGAATTTTGTCTGTTCTGCCATCGAAGTAAACCCCCTGCATTTATATTGTGGTTGCATAAAAGTAATGCCTGAGATGAGAGCGATTTGATTGTCAAGCTCTGCGTACTTTAGGTATGTCAATAATTTGTAATAAGTCTGCCGCTGTTACGATATCGATGTCCTGCAGAACTACCGAAGCAATAGCTGCTGCAGATCTATCCGAGACACTGTACTGGTCTAAAACTCTGGCAAGGGTTGGAAGTTTTAGTCTCATTTGAGCGCACCGCGTATCTTTTTTAGACGTTGAAGGTTGCAACTGTTTTTCAGTAGATATATTTTCGGATGGTGCAGAAGAGGCGTCAGTATCAGTATCATCATCCTTCATAGGTTTTGTTTGAGCAGGAGTGGTTACGCATTTACATTTCTCAATTCGTTCATATTCCCGTTGTTTT
>JABXWE010032160.1:0-12214 GCA_014611495.1 Limonius californicus | reverse complement strand
TACAAGCTTAGAAGATGACCCCCGCGGGCGACAAAAAATTTCCACGACACCGGAAATCACGATATTGTTTTGAAGGACCGCCGATTAAAGGTGGCTGAAATTATTACTGCTATGGGCATTTCAAATGAACGCTCATTTCATATTTTAGCCGAAGAATTAGGGATGAGAAAACTGTCTGCAAGATGGGTGCCGGGTGTTTGTCAACGATTGATCACAAACGCACTCGAATGCAAATTTCTCAAGAGTGTTTAGAACGTTTCAAGAAGGATACGGCTGATTTTATTCCCAAATTTATAGCGACTGATGGAACTTGAGTTCACCACTTCATCCCCGAAACAATACAGCAGTCAAAACAATGGAAGCACAGAGGTTCTCCACCTCAGAAAAACGCAAACCCAATTCTATCGGCAGGAAAAGTTATGGCTTCCATTTTCTGGGATGCTAAGGGCATACTACTGATTAACTATCTTCTCAAGGGTCAAACGATAACTGGAGAGTACTTTGCTAATCTGTTAGACCAATTGAACCAAAATATTCGTACCAACAGACCGGGATTATCAAAGAAAAAAATTTCTATGGCAAAAATCGCCGAATTGAAGTACGATTTGTTGCCCCATCCGCCTTATTCTCCGGATTTAGCTCCATCCGACATCCACCTCTTCCCGCAGCTGAAAAGTTTCCTGGACGGCAAGCGATTTTCGTCAGATGATGAGCTGGAAGCAACAGTAGAGAGTTATTTTGAAGACCACGAAGAATCTGACTTCCGGGATGGGATAAAGGCTCTAGAGCATCGCTGGACTAAGTGTGTGGAAGTTCCGGGAGACTATATTGAGAAATAAAAATAATTTCAAGCAGTAAAATACAGTCTTTCATTATCAGGCCGCGAACATTTCAAATTATCCTCGTCTTATCTAATTTATTAAGTAGTTGTTGATGTGTTATTTTTAATTTGTTCTTAAAGTTTCTGTTTATTAACATTTCGGATATGAAAAAATCAGCCGACAGCCCCCTCTACAGTATGCAGTAATGCTGAGAATGCTCGGCTTCCCTTGAAGTGTATGTGTTCCAATTTTCAACTTGATCCGCCATTTAGTTTCTGTAATATACCCAATGTTAAACATATTTTAAACACTTTTGTACCAAGATATGTTTGGTTTAATCGGTCTCATGGGACCTCGGGAAGCTGTACTTAAACTGTGTCCCTTTACTTTTAGGACACCCTGAATAAAGAAAAAATAAATTCTTATAATCCCATTAAATTTCACAATAAACACAGAACCTGAATTTTCAAAATTTTAACATCGATCAAACTCCTAAGAAAACTAACATATTCTTAAATTACAAAAATTATCTTAAGCGTTTGGTACCATTATGAGTTCCCAGAAAATTTGCATGCTTAACCGCTTAAATAGTTTTTTCAGGTTATCTATCTTAAAACAAGTTTTTTGGAGGTCTTTGAACTATACGTTAAACGTTAGTTAGCAAGCGCAATTCTCCAGCAAATTAGCTAATTTAGCTGCTGCACTTTTAACTAACATAAGCGCAACGAAAGGCTCACAATCACATCTTATCAAGCTGTTATCTTCTCAGTTTGTACAGGATGTCGTTATCTGCAATTGTTCACTCTCACCATCCCTCCTCGCTGCATTTCCGCTGATTATAAGCCCGTATGAAGCGGCCAGTTGATAAAATTCTATGTACAAAGGTTATATAAAAATAGTTAGCCATAATTTTCTAACGGTAAACATTTTTTAACTGGCCACAAAAAAAAACCAAACAAATGGCACAAGTATGTAGCTTCCTAGTGACACATTAATAACGGAAATGTGGGCCGAAACCTGACACGTCCTATATCTTACATATGGTTACATCTGATGCATACTGTAAGGGGATTAGGGAAACGTTTCTATTTTCGTCCTTTGCTGATATAGATTCTCTACTATAGGAAAATAAAGAGAGAAACACATCAGTAAGAGCCAGTACAGTGTAGCATACATTATGCTCCCCTGCCAATCCAATATTGACATATCAACATTTTGATATACGACCCCATATATTGTAGGTGTACAGCCCGCAAGCTAGAAATAACATTAAATAGGGTGGCAAATATGTGTTTATTACACTGACGTACATGGTCTTTATAGAAGGATATTATTAAGGAAAACCGTAATGGAAAATCGCGTAAAAAATTTTAAACAAAACTATGTTCCCTTTTTGTTACAATACACATATTGTTCTATTTAAAAAAATACAATGCTACTAAACTAGGATAATGTGATTGACCACATTTTAAGTTTATTAAGAATTATGAAATTTGCCAGTATGCTTGTAAAAGAATCGTTGCAGTTACACTGTAATTTAGAATTGAATATACCTCTGTATATGGCGTTCGTGGATTTGCAACAAACCTTTAGATAATATAATTTGGAAAGTACTCAGGAACAGACATGTTAAGGAAGCTTTGGTCAAAGCAAAAATGAATTTCTATCAAATAATAAGGAACATAGTGAGAATAAGGGGTATCCAACCTAATAAATTTTAGACGCTTAAGGAAATATACTTTTGAGGAACTCATAGTCCATTACTCTTCATAATAACGCTGGATGCTGCCATGAAGGCATTCAGGTTAAGAACTGGAAAAACCAGGATGGTTACAACAACTTTACCCTTCACGTTGAAAGTCAGCTGTTAAAGACTTGTCGTAAAAGAGACCTGCGTAGATAACCTTATAGAACAATGTAAACATCTTCGAAGAAGACTCTCTACTAAGAAGCAGTGAACTGAAAATACTCAAGGCCAACATAAAAGTAAAGTATCGAATCAACAATTACAAGTGAAATAGACAATTATTACAAAGATTTAAATTATTTCAGTGCCACACAGGGAGAAATGAAGGAACTCAACATTTTAAGAAGAAATTAAAGTATATAACACCGATCTATATCCCGACCTTTCACATAGTAGTGAATCATGGGCGTTGAGAGGAAAGCTGTGTCGCCTGTATAAATCAGAGATGAAAATGTTCAGAAGCACTGTTGAAGTTGTGATGATAAACAGAAGTCACAAATAACAATGACAAAAACATTTCGGAGATAAAGAAATATTATAGGAATTACCGAAAAAGTATGGGGATATAGAAGTTGGGGAAGAAGAAGAAGGAAGCGGAGTTCTAACCCAGATAACCAAAGTTAACCTTGACTGTCCACAACGTGATCATTTCTTAACCTGGAAAGATGACCTACCCGGGATAACTTAAAAGCATCCGTAGCAGTTACTAAAACTAGAGTAACCGTGACGTTCAACTTAAAGTTGCGAAATAGTTATTCTAAATAGTTAACTTTGTTACAACCAAAAAGGTTGACTTTTGACTAACTTTTAAGTGCACATTATAGGTGCATATGTTTAAAACGACCTATAATGGTCAGTTTTCGGTCACATGCTCTATAATAGGTTTTAAAAGTGAACAAAAAGTTACATGTAAATCCTTGCCAACAGATAACCATAGTAAGTTGATAATGGTTGCTGATACAGTTCTGAATATCTAAGTATATTGCAGTTGGATTTACAAATACTCGTCATTTTAGCTACTGAGCAAATATCATATGAAATGATGTTGCATCATTCAAAGCTTTGTACATGCTGCATAACATTTTGGACTCATTCCCAAGTGCATGGTCCTGCAATTAGTAAGAATATTATTTACAATTTTATCCTAAATGTAATGCCATTATTTGTTAATTTCCCATTTTTCAATTTCTTACTTGCAGAAATCAGTAACAAAATACTAACAAAAACATAAATATTGTTGGTGAGCCCATAATACAATAAATCACTATCGTACTAGTAAAACACAACCTTCTTAGCTACCATGTTGCTCACTATGAAGATAATTGTTTTTTAAGTAAAAGGTGACCGTTAAATTCTTGTGACATTTTTCAAATAAATCCACAACCCAAAACAAAAAAAAACGGAAATTTAGGAATATCCAAAAATATTCTAGAATGCTTAAAGATAATCTTCTTGGGATTGTATAACGGTTAACCGCACAGCATACTTTTTGGGTATGCTGGCGAGATGCCCCAAAGTCGACTTTCAAGGTTAACTTTTGGGTATGTCCAGAAGGTACCCAAAAGATGACTTTCAAAGTTAGCTTCTGGAAATCTTTTACGGTTAATCAATAGTTGATTTTCAAGATTAGCTTTTGGACATCCTTTACAGTTAACCAAAAGATGACTTTCAAGGTTAGCTTTTGGACATCTTTTATGGGTAACCTTTTAGCGACCTTAGGGATGCCTTAACGTTGCTCTATGGTTGGTATGGTAATTTGTGACGTAGTTAACCTATACGTTAACTTCTGGTTGACTAATGGTGACCTTGTATGTTTGAGAAGTTAACTTTTAGATATCTTTTGGGTAACTTTGGTTATGTGGGAAACAAATGAGTAGATCAAAAAGGCGTTTCAAACTCGAGGTAAAATACTAGCTAAGAACAGGGTTATTTGGATGTTGGTTGTTTGTAGAATACTCTTTGAAGATAGCAGACTAGCAATTCACTGGGAACACCAAACTGGCAGTTAAGTGCGCTGTACTTCCGTGATATGGAACTCACGTTAACCTGTAGATCCCCGCTGCACTATCACCGCTAACACACACCACAGGGTTATAGGTGCAAGATCGTCAGCGTATTTGAAAGAATATTGAACAACGGGAAGAAAAGGGCAAAATGTATGAGTGGAAACTACATTTCCTCAGTATTAAAGTATCATTTTCGGCCGTTTAGAATTTTAACGGCCAAAAGTACAAAAGTTCAGTATTGGTAATATACACACATAAATATCAAGCTGAATATGATTGAAAATAATCACTTATGACACCCTAAGCAGTCAAAGTTATGCCGACTATTTTTAGGTAGGAACATGAACATCCCTTGCGCTAGAATATGAATAGCATGAGTGCGCAGCACGAGTATTATTCACGAGCACAAAGGACATGGGTTATGCCATCCTAAGAATATTTAATCTAATTATTTTACAAAATTGAATTACACATAATTTAATTTCTACGGCAAAAAGGGTAAATAACCTTTTAATATTCGCGGAATTTCGGAAAATTTGTAGTATCGAAAGTTTTTCCTACGTTTTTTTAGTCGTTAACAGAATTGATAATAGAAAGTGCGTCCAAAACATACGGAACAAAAATCCACACTGATAATGGAAGCATTACAAATCATTTTGGTTGATCATCAAATGCAAAATCCGACGTTTGTATTAATCCACCTTCGACAGATGACATGTTACATGAATAGTCAATACAACACGGTTTCCACCTCGCAGTTTGTTGTTATGTTATCTTCATATTAAGCAAACACATATTTATAGTTGGGACAGAATTCTATAGCAGCACTAAAGATGAAGACAGGAGGGTGATCACCTAAACTGTTACATGATGCAAGAATCAGTGGAACTTTATTCTAATAGCTCCTAATAACTTAAACGGCACAAGCAATAAATTTCGGTCACTTAGCTCCCTCTGAGTATATAGTTAACGTTAAAGTGCTCATGCCTTTGAAGTATTTAGTACAGATGAAACTAAAGTTTGACGTCGCAACAGTTTTGGCAATATGTTGTGGCGTGGCCTTGAAGTGGGCATAATGTTTAAATTTCTAGAAGTGTTTGGATAAACTTGAATAAAATAGAAACATATCATTTTAGGGTTTTCGTAGTTTCAAATAAGTGAATTACCGATTACTTCACAGATTTGCCACAATCTACTATATTACCCAAGGGAAAATTCTGTTAATCTCCTCTAATTTATTCATATAACTAACACAAGCAACTAAAGAAAGATTGTTTAATTTAAAGCGATCCCCTAAGTGATGACAACTATGCCCATTAGATATAATTTGAGTTGTCATATTAGTATTAACAAATAAAATGAATGGATTAAAATATATTCAAGTAATTATAAGGGAATTACAACATCCATTATATAATGGAAATACACCCTGTGAATAAGCTTTCGTTAACGTTAACGCACACCTGTCACGCAACATAAGCTCACTATTAGTTATAAACACGACATTTGTTATAATAAAACAGGAATATATAATAAGATAAGTTTCTATGGGAAATGTTGGAAATGTAGCGCTTTCCATTATTGCCCTAGAAGCATGAATACTTTTGCAGTAATTTTCAGTGGTCGCCCACTACCCTTCTTTGTGATAAAACTTCCTGTCTCAGAATAGTTTTGCTAATTGGTACGGGATTTTGAGAATAGTTATAGTCGTTGGCAGCATCTGGAAAATCAGCAGATTCTTTCAACCAATTTGGTATTGGATACAACCGAAGTCTCTAATATGCGATCATAAACAAGTACTTTCTGTTCCAACGTGTACACCATTTTCCACAATACATACAAGGGGGTCGTAAAAATATTCGTGCTAGTTCGTAAAACATCTGATATTTTAACATTATCCTGGAAAGATGCACTTTTAAAAAATAAGGTTGACGTATCCGAGGATTTTCTGTAAAATATATATATTAAGTACTATAGACCATTAAGGCCTGTGGCTTGGTAGGTTATCTTTCTCCATTCCTGTCTGTTCTGAACTTTCTGCCACCAGCATTTCACTTGTAACTTTTTTAAATCATCCTTGACTTATTCCATCCATTTTATTTTTGGTCTTCCTTGTCTTCGGGTATCTAGTAACCTTGCTTACATCATTTTCTTGGGAGTCCTGCTATCCGGCATCCTTTGTACATGTCCCAGCCACCTGATTCGTTGGGATTTCACTGCTCCTGCTATATCCTTCTCTTTTAAACAGTCGAGTACTTCTCTGTTTGTCCGTCTCCTCCATGTTTCGTTTTCTTGTATCCGTCCTAGTATTTATCTTACTATTTTGAGCTCCCAGGTGCACAACATATTTTGCAGGTTTTGCGTCAGAGTCCATGTTTCACACGCGTATAGTCTGGTCTTATCACTGTTTTGTACTGATTTGAAGTAAGAACCTTATGAAGGGCACTTGCACTTTTGTTTCCGCACTGTATTCTTACCTGAATTTCTGTTTCCTGGTTAAACGTTGTTGTAATCGTGGTTCCCTAGTATACAAATTCTTTTACCTTCTCGAAGTGATACTGTTTTGTGTCACCCCTGATTGTTATGTGACCATCTCCAATTTGCTCCTTTTTTCCTCCCGTTTGCATATACTTAGTTTTTTGTTCGTTTATTGTTAAACGATACCCTTTAGCTTTCGTTTCTATTTACAGGAATACTTCTTCCAATACTGTTTTTGTTCTAGCTATGATTACTAAATCATCCGCATATACTGTAAACTGGTATTGTTTAACAGTTATGGTCCCGTCTGTCAATTTGCTCTTTATGATCATTTTCTGTAAAAACCTCTCCAAAATGTTTTAACGAATTTATCCACTACTTTACGAAAGCGTTGTATATTAGTTGCAGGAATCTTCATTCATGAAAATTGATTACTTCCGATATAATTTTTTTGTTTTAGTGAAATTCTAACCCTGACTAATGTTGAAAGTACATACCTCTATAACAAAATCAGTTTGTTAAACTTAAAATGCAAAATTTCCATGTAACATTTAAGTGATTTCAAATAATTTCTCACCTACCGTACATCCATATCTTACTAGTGTATAAGAACATCTACGGTATTATTGCCATTAGATACAAGTTTTTAATAAATTTCATTTTTTTTTGTAATATAGTGGTTTTGTTGTGTTTTCGTATCCATATTTTTATGCCAACATTATGAGTTTCTCAAATTCAAAAAGCAGTTTACCATCTGACTTGTTCTTTATTTATTGCCTTACCATATTTACAAGTACCTCCTGTAGACAACTTCTGGAGAAGCTTCTTCATCTGAAAACATGATTATCAGATAAAGCATCCCATGGATTAACCGCATGAGCTAATCTTGAATTTATTGTTTTATACCGATTTATCTTATAGAACTACTAGTTAACAACTTTACAAGTTCTCTGGCACCATGTGAAACTCTTGTTCATCTAACGTTAAAGAACAGTTTAAAAAAAGGAAATCTCCAAACTCTGTGGTGATTAATCCCCAAGGCGCGAAACCAATAAAAGTGAATTTTCCGATTTAATCTCAGTTTATTTTATCACCGAAGGATGCCCCGAAACTGCAAGTACCAAAAGCGTCTAAGACAGGTATATTTCTTGTAATATGATATTATAATTCAGCCCACGCCAGCTCGGATGCACACCGTTTCAAACATCAAAGTGATAACGCGACGATGACGAAAATCCACACGCTCTGTCGATTTCACATATACGCCCTTTGAAAATCAATAAGGAATTAATTTAGAAACGGTTCGCATGCTAAATTTCATGAACAAACTCGGGGAGATGCAGAAAACGCGTTTATTAGAGCTCGGGGCTAGTAATATTAATCTAAATTCTGTGTTGCTGCAATGGTGAAGAAGTACGTTTGCAGGTGTCGTTGTTGGTCTCTAGTGATAAGCAATCATACTTTCTGTAAAGAATGTTTAAGGATGCTGACGCTAGATGGAAATCAGCTGTTTGTTACCTTTTGTTTTATACAGGGTACAGGGGGTAGCACGAGCGTACCATTTCAAAAATAGGCAACCTAAAATACATACGACAAGGTACATCGTTTATGATTGATCAGTTACTTTTACAATTACTACTGTGTACAACTAACTCTTTAAAATATTTAATTATTATATATCTACTTTAAGAAATCAAATGCATTAGTAGAACAAAAAATACATATATCATTGACTATACACCTACTTAATAAAACAATATTTTTGGGTTATAGAATTCTCTGTTCTTAATCTAACGGACTGGAAACATTATAAAGTAACAGACCAAATGAATATATATGGGTTGGTTTTTGGACACTTATATTTGTATACTTTGTAATCGGTTTATAATATAATACGTAATTATCCATTAAAATTATTACTGTTGACAGAAAATGTAGCATCCCCTAGCAGATTTTTCACAACCTGGTTTGCTCCGTTAGAAGGTAATAGGACAACGACTAACGTTACTCAGGTGTTGGTTGTGTTGCATAAATTCGTAAAAGCTCAGCCAAGGCTTCCATTTAAATACCTGAAATGTGCTAGTAGAACCCTTTTGAAGATCAAATGAACTGCTCCCCCGTGCTCACTTTAAGCCGTAGGTCTCAGTTCTCTTGTGTCTCCGGTAACATACATCACAAGGCATTAGTGAGAAGTGAGATGCTTTTAATGATTTAGCTCTCAATATTTATGACAACATGATTTAACAAACTTGAGGAGTCTGTTGTTGTTTCTTATTTCTGTATATATCTCTCTTCTCTTTAATGTAAAATATGTGTATTATACAAAAACTAATATCAAATGTAAAACAATGAATGGCGCGACTGTAAAACCAATTCACCTTCCTGGACAACCACAACCAAGAAATGTTCTTGTGGGGTTACTATTTTCGTAGTCCCAGCAAATATGACATCATCATGAAGAAGTGGATGCTATTCTCCGTTGTGCTGAGCGAATGTAGTTACTATGGTACATGTAGCTGTTTCCAGGAAGTTGCCACTACAGTCTAATGTCATATTTAATGAATAGATTGATTGATTGACTACAGGGATTTGAAGTGGGTTACTTAGCCCACTTACTTACTTAGTAGATCTGTGTCCTCGACGAGTTGCAGGATATTTTTTACGAGGTTTTCATGTGTGCAGGTTGTTTCCAGAAGTATTCCCCCGAATAGTTGCTGTCTCTTGTGGTAAAGTGCTGGACAGTCGAAGATTATGTGTGAGGCTGTTTCCTCCTCTTCTTCGCATAATATACACGGCGTGTCTCCTCTGTATATGAATGAATAGAAATAAGCTTGATATAGAGAAGTTCAAGGCCTAAAATACTTTCTTGATAGAACCTCCATCACTCTTGGTTGGGAAAAAGTCAATAAATCATTCATACGGATATCCACATGTGAAAATAGAAGCAGCGATATGGTATAGTCAAATTTATTTTAAATGTGGACTACGGGTTTTGATCTCCTAACCTCAAAAAGGAATAAGTAGACACTCCCTTGCTCTTTTTGTACCATTTATCTAATAGTACAAAAAGAACGAGAGAGTTTCTACTGATCCCTTTCTAAGGTTGAGACGTCCAATCCCGTAGCCTTCATTTAAAATAAGTTTGACTATATTGACGCACTTGTCTATTCTTGTTAAGATATAACGAAATTACCGTTGTAAATCACAATTTCGGAAGAGCTTTTTCCACCTACAAACAGAATTCTTAAGACATAAATAAATTACTCCGTGTTTCTAAAGAAAACCGGATAAGTTACTGGGTTAGTTTAAAAATAGTACACCTCCCTCATATAAATCACAAAGAAACGCCGAATCCGAAAATAACATTTCTTATCTAATACATATTGCGTGTTCCGTAATGTGCTAACATGAAAACCAAATTACTGGAATGAATTACATATTGTAATCAGAGCAGAAAAGCTGAGCTTCGAGCAGCAAATACAAATTTTACTGCACATTTTTCATTTGGTACTTACAGAGCTTGAAAGGGGTTTCAACTTTCTAAGAGGCGTAAGGGATTTGTTCAACGCAAAACTGCTTCCGCTCATCATGTCTGTGTTCGTTTCCTTGGTTTTCCTGTACGGAGCGATACAAAAAGGTCTGGGATCCATTAGCAGGTGCTTTGTTGTTCGGATGTGAATTAAGACACGAGTTGTTTCGTGTTTTCGTATTTTATTATTCGTTCGCGTTGGGGATTTCTTTTTTTTTTGTTTTGTTAAGAGGAGGCAAACAGGAAATACATCTTTTATTAATTTCTAATTAGCTTTTTATTTCTCATACGACAAAACTTTCTTTGTGTTGATAATGGTGATTAAAGACACACTAACACGTTCTCCCTGAACAGCTCTTCGCCCAGCGATATTCCAAAACTTTTATTCCACCACGAAACTCCGATTCCCCAAAGACTGCAAAATATTTTTTATCTGCGCTAAGTCGAGGGAATGGATGAAAATCAGACCGAGTTAAATCAGGCGAATAATATGGAATTGGTAAAAAATCGTACTTTAGTTCGTTTTGCGGCGGGATCTACGATTGTGTGGCTACGTGGATTGTCTTGGGAAGAATAATATTTTTCTTCGCTACAACTGTGCGAATATATTTGTCCTATTGGTGCAAAAGACTAGCTTATTTCTCTGCCACTATTGTTGTACCTTTTGGTAGATAATCTATCCCCTAGAAAATCAGAAAATCTATGTTATTATCTTTACAGTATACATTAATCACAATGCTATCTTTGGTGGTGGATAATAGCGATGATCCCATTGTGGTGATTGTTGTTTTACAAAAAGTGGGTGATAGATTTTTTTAATAGTTCCTGGTGTTGTCTTTTAAGCTTTCGCATCATCGTCACCTTTGACGCTATAACTCTGGGAGAGTCTTGGGCTCCTCAGAGATCCTCAGCCATTGGTCTCTTCAGAAATTCTCAGCCATTGGTCTCTTCAGAGATCCTCAGCCATTGGTCTCTATCTTGGGCTGTAGTTCTCCATCCATTTACTCCTGTAACGCTCAGATCGTTCTCTACCTCATTTATGCATCTTAGTTTGGACCTACCCTCTTCCTTTTGCCTGCTGACAGAGATAATACTAGACGCTTCGTTGGGTCTGTGTTGTTCATACGCATTATGCGACCTTTCCATCTAATTTTTACTATTTTGATTACCTTCATTATGTCGATATCATCACAGAGTTGCTAAAGCTCAAACTTATATCATCCCAAAGTGTTTCCATTGTGTTGATTGTTGTTTTACCAAAACTGTGTGATAGATTTATTTTAATAGTTTCTGGTGTTGTCTTTTAAGCTTTCGCATCATCGTCACCATTGGCGCTATAACTCTGGGCGAGTCTTAGGCTCCTCGGAGATCCTCAGCCATTGGTCTCTTCAGAGATCCTCAGCTATTGGTCTCTATCTTGGGCTGTAGTTGTCCATCTATTCACTCCTATAACGCTCAGATCGTTCTCTACCTCATTTATGCATCTTAGCTTGGACCTACCCTCTTCCTTTCGCTTTCTGGCAGAGATAATACTAGACTTCGTTGGGTCTGTGTTGTTCATACGCAATATGCGACCAGTCCGTCTAATTCTTCCTATTTTGATTACCTTCACTATGCCGATATCATCATAGAG
>JABXWE010032158.1:0-10266 GCA_014611495.1 Limonius californicus | reverse complement strand
AATTATTCGATATTTATCGGAATTGTTCGGTATTTATTCCAATAATTATATACTTTTCTGAATAGTTCGATAGATATTATATATTCATTCGGTTACCTCTTCATCGAATAATATTTAATTATCTGCCGATACTCTTTATTTGATAGAAACCAGTACTAGTTTTATATGGATCAAACTGTGTCAAAAATGTTTTCCGAAAAATTATTGAATAATAAAATAATAATGTGTTTGCATTTTTATTATAGCATTATTGCAAAATAATACAATAAAAAAAGAAACGTTACTAGACATGTTCATGCATCATCATTTTCATTTTCATTGACAGGCTTTTCGTTCTATTGCTGGGCAAGGGCCTCTTCTCTGCCACGTGTTTCTCCTTAGCGCTAAGGTAGAAACACGGGCGACCTACAGTTTAACGTCGAATCCGAGCGACAAAAATTCCAGAGAAGGTTTTTAACATTAAGATCCTACGATTCCAAGCCGGATTGGAGAATTGTGTGTGGTGGGTTGCAGGCAAGATTCTTATAAATCTGCATAGTAGTACTTAGGCGAGACATGTTATGGACTCTAATTTCATAAAATATATTCTAAGTGGCATATGAATTAATAGTTCTAGGATATATGATTATTATTCAAAAATTAAAACAAATTTTAAACTATTTAACAAGGGCAAAATTATGGTTTTACAGATAATATGGCATAAATCTCTATAATTTTTATTCGATCTATACAACAAGTTTCATTAAAATCGAACTGTAGATAGATAGAGGTGAGATACAATCAAATAATATACTTAAAATATTCTGTGTTGTATTGTTCGAAGAATAGTTACTCTAAGGAAGCCTTACACGGGAAATTGTAATGATTTTCATTTATAAACCACTCAATTGAAGACCTTCAATTGACATTGGGGCAATAAAATACAAATATGCTATTTTTTGCCTTGTTAGGTTATCACCGCATTAGAATTAGAAACAATATTTTATAACAAAATAAAACATTTCGAGAAAGACCCTTTGCGGCCCTACAGAAAGTCGAAAACGTTTATCAGTTACGGAATGTTCGTTTCACTTTATTTCAGAATATTACCAGAAAATATCATTATTTTTAAAATAAATTTTTGAAATGTTCTTCTTCATTGTAAATACCAGTTTTTATTCTCAGCCTGTTTGAATTTCGCAAACATACACCTAACAATATTATAGGCTTACCTGGGGGCCAACTATACACATACATCGAACTATTATTTAATCCTTAACCAATCACTTGGTTGCAAACACAAACACTGCAAATCCACAGAATAACACGCAACATAAACCACAATCATAAGAAAATTATGCTCAATATTTCCCTCCTACAGGTGGCGTTTTACGAGCAACACTAAACGAAAATAACACGTGCCTAAAGGTCAGCAAGACCATTTGCGAATTCAAAAAACAATTAACCTGGTGCTGGTGATAACTGACAGATACATTTCTTTTATGGCATTTTTAATAGTGTATCGTTTAATTTCGATAGTTGCATGCTTTGTTTTAATAATTTTAAATTCGTACGGAATTGCTTTAAAATTGTGAAGTGGAAAACTTCGATTTTGAACTGAATTGAACTGTATTTCTCGGTTACAACGATACTTGTTGAACTTCTAATGGTTGCTCGTTATATCCATTTATAATAACATCCGGGGTATACAAAACGGTGTTAAAAGTTTCACTTCCAGAACAATGTCGTAAGTATAAGGATTATCTAAAGTGCATTGGTAGAAATTTTTTTCTGTTCATTATTAAACAGGTATGTAATGATGTAAACTAAAACATCTATTCTAGAATAATTCCAGAAACTAGTGCCTTATTTGAAATAGATATAACTTTTTGCCGTTGTTTTTTGATACAATTGAATACAAGTGAATATTTTCTAAGTTAAACAAGCTAGAAACAGAAAATATATAAATGTTTGCTCATTGTTTACAAGCTGGGCGATCGCTGTAACCAGGAAAGACAATCAGTAAACAATGCATATTTACTTCATAAAAGCTCGCTATATCCAGAATTGGTTGTAACCCAGCTTATATTCAGTAAGCTGGACTGTATTCGTTATAAACTTCTAGAAACCCCGAAAAGTATCTATTGCACGGCGGCTTTATTTAGAATAAATCGATATCCCATGATTTATTAAAATTCGAAACCAGAAGTGAAAGATGTGCATAGTTTTTCTATAAAATTGTATCCGCCAATTCTCGATATTATAGAGAGCGTCAATACAATTTAACCATTTTTTGTCAATCTTTTTTGCATCAAAATTAAGGCCAGTACAATGATTTTTTTTTATTTCGACCCGAATGCTTGGTTATTTACAAACCCTTACTATAATTTATGTAAGGTTTTAGTTATTTAATAACTACTTTTTTTTTCTTATTCATTCATACTACCGTCCCCCCGGAATCGCTTTCTCATTACTTCAGGGGGGTGCGGGCGTCCCTTACACACTAGCATTCATGCAACATGCACCCTAAACTTAACTAAGCGAAATGCGGTCGCCCCAACTGAGATTCGATCGCCCCAGCGGATTGACTACATTTCGCTGTGGCCTCGAGTGGCAATGCGTTCTCGCACTAGACCACCGAGGCCCCTATTTAATAACTACTAAGCATCTAAATCATTGTGCCCGTACCCAATTTTGAAAATAGAACAATTATGGATAATAATAGAGAGGTTCCAGAACTCTTAAAATATCCAAAAAAGTGTTATACGAGGCTTGTTCAACTGAAACACAACTTTGATCAACTTAGTCTTGAAAAGAAATGCAATAATTCAAATGACGTTTGTTAATGTTAGTAGTTAATATGTTTCTGGCGTTTGATTCTGACTTTTAAAATTTCGATTTTGAAATGGCGTTTGTTGTTGAAAATCCGTCCAAGTTTGATCAGCGTGCGGTTCTACAATTTTTATGCGCTGAGGGTGTGCGCAGCCATTACAAATTCATACGCGAATGCAAGCAATGTATGCAAATGCATGTATTGCATACCCAACTGTGAAGGAATGGTGCCGAAAATTTAAAAATGGAAAAGAGGGGACTATGGGTGAGCCTCGACCAGGTGCACGGCACACTGCATTAACAGAAAACAATATGGTATGTATGGAAGGCCTTATTAGAGAAAATCATCGAATTTCTATTAGAGAAATTTCAGAAACTGTTGGTGCGAGTCCATAGTATTGTTCGTAATCTGGGTTACAGCAAAGCTTGTTCGCAATGGATTCCTCGTCTCTTGTTTAACGAACAGAAATGCTTGTGAATGGGCTTATCTCTGCAACACCTTACAGACTATAGGCAAAATGGTGATGACTTTCTTCTATCAATAGTTTCTGGTGACGAAACTTGGCGCCATTACTACCAGCCATCCAGTAAGTTATCGTCGATGCAGTAGAAACATTCAAGTTCACCACCGCCGAAGAAGTTTAACGCACAACCTTCGATAGGCAAGGTGATGTTAACTTTTTTTTCGACCATGAAGGACCCTTGTTGAAAGTGTTTAAGGAACCTGGAGTAAATGTCAATGCAAATCTTTATAATGAAATTTCATCAAGCAGTAAGACGGAAACGTCCAGGAAAACTTATGCGTGGGGTCATTTTGCTGCACAACAATGCTAGGCCTCATGTTGCTAATGTGCTAAAATAATATCTTCAACAAAAGAAATTGAGGGTTTTAGAGCATCCACTCTGTAGCCCGGATCTATCGCGTTACGATTTCCATATTTTTGGACCTCTGAAAAAGGCGTTAAAAGGTCGGCATTTTGAGTCTAACACAGAAGTGCAAATAGCTGTGGAAGACTTCTTCAATCAGCAGCCACACGAATTCTATGAGCAGGGTATACGTCGATTAGTAAAACAATTAGATAGGTGCCTTAACAGTAACGGTAATTCTTTGTAATCTGATGGTTGAATAAATTTTTTATAAAGCAAAGACGGGTTTCAGTTGAACACACCTCATATCTCGTATTTGAAATTCGAAGCGTAAAGAAGTGTGTCCTACAATTCGAAAGATAAGTGCGTGCTCAATGACCTCCCGCCTCGTGCGAGTAGTGTAAAGTTGATCTTAAGTATAAACTCCACGTAAATAAATACGCAAATAAATATACTGTTACACAATAACAGTGCGGTTTTTAACCGAGCTATAAAATGTTACCAGCAGGAAAAGGCCCAGGTATGGGGTTTGTCCAAAATCCAATGACACAAAACAACATACAGGGTCAATCATATGTATTACAACCATCAAATAATACACAGGGTCAAGGAATGTTCAATACTAATATGCCACCACAATTTACTTATTCCTCCCAACCACCACAACAACAAATATTTTATTCACAACCTACGGGCCAGTACTCTTTTCAGCCCAATCATAAACAAAGCAACAAAATCCAATGTATCATGCAAATCATGCAAATAGTCAAAATAGCACCCCTGAATATACAAGAATGAATTCAACTAGTGACTTATTCCACTCAAGAGAATCCGTGGCAAGTAGTAAAAGGTACTAAGAAAAGGAAGAAAACAAATACCATAAACCATGGAAATGATGAGATACCACTAAATAACACGTTCGATGCTCTTGCAAATAGCCAGGTGGATAACACCAATAAAAGTAATGCAAAAAAGGATCCACCTAAGACCCCCTCCCATATTTGTGTACGGTGTTGAAAATCTACCACAAATGTATAAGAAGCTAAATTTTGTTTAATATGTTTCTTCTAGCAGTTCGGCAATAGTTGCTATTCATGGTACTGCTAATTTGGTGTAATCACTGTGTATCGCACTAGTGGTGTCCATTTGCACCTCTCACTAAGTTTAGGTGTCACATGTTTAGTTACTGTTCGTGTTGTCTGAGCATTGCTTTTAAAATAGTTTTTATGGATTACTTATTAACCGTCACTTCCTGGTATGTCAATTGGTAGCTTCCATTTCAATATTGTATGTATCGATTTTGGCCTAGCCCATAGTGAATTGCACCGCTACATTGGTTGATGTTGTCGTAGAATTTCCTGGATGTCTTAGTTATGAATTCTTGTATAGTCAGGATGCCAGTTTCCCTGTGTAGTTGTAAATTCCTTACGAACCAGTCAGCGTTTGTTATAATACAGAGCATTTTATTTTGTAAGACCTGTAATTTGTTCAGGTTTGTTTTAGATGCTGTACTCCAGATGCTTCAGCCATAGGTGAAAATTGGTCGGATTATTGCTGTGTAGATAAGTATTCCACGTTTTGTCTTAAGTGGTGATTTTTTATTTATAATTGTATATAACATGCTGAGTCTTGTATATAATTCTGTTAGTTTTTTGTTAATATGGTAACTCCACGTTAGTCTTCGGTCCAAATATATCCAAGTTATTTAATAGCTTCAGCTTTAGGGTTCCATTGTATCGGGATGTCAATAATTGTGTTAGGTGGGTCTCTTGGTCTTGTGTAGGAAGGGTGAAGTTAACATTTTTTTTTCGATCATGAAGAACCGTTGTTGATAGGGTTTAAGGAACCTGGAGTAAATGTCAATGCAAATCTGTACAATCTGAAACTTTGAACAAGCTTTATCAAGCACTCAGACGGAAACCTACGCGTGGGGTCATTTTACTTCACGACAATGCTAGGCCTCATGTTGCTAATGTGCTAAAATAAAAAATTCAACGAAATAAATGGAGGGTTTTAGAGCATCCATCCTATATAGCTCGGATCTATGGCCTTGCGGTTTCCATATTCTTTGATCGCTTATAAAGGCGTTAAAAGGTCGGCATTTTTAGTCTGACGCAGAAGTACAGATAGCTGTGGAAGACTTCTTCAATCAGCAGCCACAAGAATTCTATGAGCAGGGTATACATCGGTTAGTAAAACAATGGGATAGGTGCCTTAACTGTGACCGTAATTATTTGTAATTAAATTGTTGAATAAATTTTTTATAACGCAAATATAGGTTTCAATTCAACACACCTCGTAAATGTGTCAATTAAACTTAAAAATAGACTTGGAAGAGCTGCAGAGCTTGATTTGAAGACCTTGGAGAAAATCTTGTCTTTATTGCCTTTTGTTCGAAATACAATAAAATAAAAAAACATTAGAAAATATAAGGAAATATGCGACTTTTTTATTTTGTTTTATTAACACACATCATAAAAAATTTATTACTACGGTTCTGGTTTCTCAAATCCATTGTATTGTCTAGCAATGGGTAGTATTCTGGAATGCATATTATACAACATTGCCAATACAATAACATTCAGGTAGACGTACATTGCCAAATTGGTTAAACTTCCGTTAAATTTTTGGTAACAAATAGATAAATACGACTGTTATCTTAACTTCGTTGCAGCATCAAAATCATTTATATTTTAAAATTAGAAAGATATATTTTCTAAAAAAGAGTCAAGAGTTGTGTGATTTTAAAGTTATTTACATCTAATAAACAACCATTTTTTAAATTAGAATCATTTTAAATTTAATTAATACACCCCTGTAAATGGTGGGAAATTGTGTTAGTGTCGCAAATGATTCATATTGTGGAATATATTTTAAATAAACTTTCGGTAAGTGACTAACTTTAGACTGTTGAGCAAATTTGGGATTAAAATACTTTGAAAAAATTACACTAGTACGGCGCCTTTGAATAGCCTTTTTTTTTAAGAATCGTGGAGTTGCCATAGCAACTCCACGATTCTCATCCCACCCTGCTTACCTCGGATCAGCGCACGTAGCGCTATGCACGAGTCTAACATGCCCCACCCTTGTAAAAACCCCCCCAACTATGCTACCGAGTCACTCCCGCTGCTCCAGAATTAATTAAAATTCGGGCCACAACGGGAGTCGAACTCGGGTCAACCGGTTGCGAAGCGGACTCTCGCCCACTGCGCCACCCGGTCGCCTTTGAATAGCCTTATAATAAACAGTTTTTTTTTTGTTATTTTAAGATACTGAATATATTAAGAGGACTTTATGGGCTAGAAGTCGGTGCGTTAGATTTCCACGCTGAAGGTCTGGGCTGCAATCCCCAGTACCAGAACATCTGGTTTTTAACTGCCTCTTTTTCTCGTATGGCAATGGCAAACCAGCCAGATATTCTGCCTAGTAAATCTTCTTAATAGAAGAAGTGTATATACTTCCTGCGATTCGGAGACCACGTTAAGCTGTAGGTCCTCTATATTTGTGTTACTTTGAAACGTACAACGCGGACGTAAGGGAGAAGATCGCAACGTTTCAAGAGAAAGCAATCAAAGAAGATTTGTAGTAATCTTCTTGAAACATTTTCAAAGATCATTTTCATCCGGTTCTGCTTTCTCAAGTTTATGTCAATGTAAAAATAGGCGTTCTGTAACTAATCATGTACAAACTAGCAAGGTTGGTTCAAAGCTTAGTGGTTCAATACTTTAATTAATCGAATTTTAAGTTGGAAGTTTGAAAGAAAACTTATAATACTGTCCTGTTATCTCACTTGAACTAATAAAGTGAAAATACCTTACAATGAAGTATGAATAATCATTAATAAACCTTCTGAAAAAAGTTAGCTTAATTATAAACTTACTACTTGCAGTAATTAGTTTTAAAATTAGATAATTTGTCTAAATTTAATTAATACGGCACTGTAATTTCAAATTTATTACAATGTTAATTGTACTATTAACTGAACCTTTGATTATCCCAAAAAAAACTTATCTAGATGTGCTCGATTAATTAGTATTATTCCTCACGGTCAGTTTTGCCAGAATATTTGACGAAGACAAGGTAAATACGGTCCTGGTTAATTAAATTTACAACACACAAACAAATTTATATTTTGTAAATAAATATTGTTTAAAAGCTTTTGCCCTGACAAATA
Source organism: Limonius californicus (assembly GCA_014611495.1). NCBI lineage: Eukaryota > Metazoa > Arthropoda > Insecta > Coleoptera > Elateridae > Limonius > Limonius californicus. Next base: position 2,414 of record JABXWE010032158.1, on the reverse strand, counting down.
CTTGATTAATTTGATTTTTTTGTTCCAGATATCATTCTAGTTTAGAATAATAATAACAATTAGATCAATACGCCCCTGTTAACTTTATTTGTAACGGAGAAGAAAGTTCTTATTTGGAATTTCATGTATTATATAAACTTTAAATAAATTTATTATTGAGAGATGTTTTGGGGCGCAATTGTTGTCTTAATAAGTCTAATAGAAACTAGACAACTACGGTCCTGTATCCCATATATGATTCAGCAAAACAAAATTTGATTCAGCAAGAAAAAGTTGTTCTCCGAGTAAAACATGCAACAGTATTGCCATACTTCGAAGGCGTTTGTCTTCTTATTTTAGCCATAGTTATCTTCTCTCATATGCGTGTATTACGCGTTTTAAAGTTCCACAGGACCTACAGCTTAACGTGGGCTCCGAACCACGGCAAATTTAAACACGTCTACTCCACAGGAAATTTACTAGGCAGAATACCTCGCTGGTTTGCCATTGCGCTGCGAGGGCGAACGGTCGTTGAAACTTCGATGTTCCGGTAATGGGAATTGAACCCCAGGCTTTCATCATAGAAGTCTTACCTCTAGCTCACGACCGCCTTTTTGACAAATTTAGAAAATCGAAGTCTGTAACAAAACCCTAAAGCCGTAGCAAAAGTTACGTATTCTACCTCAATCTCAAGTGACCTTCAATTGAACAAAACAAACTACCTAAAAAACAAAATAAAAACAGTTGTTTCTTATAATAAATGCTAGAAATGTACTTTTTGAGCTTGAATACACCAACGAATCAGTAAATGATACACCAGAAACATTACATTGTTGTTGCGGATTTAATTTGGGGCATTGATTGATTCTATAATTGTGCATAAGCATGTATTTCAACACTGCCAGCAGCTGCTTCAAACTCCCCCCAAAGATAACAATCAAGAGGTTTAAAACTGGAGATCTTAGAGGTCATATGATGGGCTCACCACAACCACTCCATCTATCGCGGATGCTATGGAAGAGTTAGTGATTGAAGTCTTCCACCAAAAATAAAAAGTCCTACTTGAGATACTTTGGACACATAGCAAGACAAGCGGAGGCTATGGAAAAGTTAGTGATTGAAGTCTTCCACCAGAATTAAAAGTTCTACTTGAGATACTTTGGACACATGGCAAGACAAGCGGATGCTATGGAAAAGTTAGTGATTGTAGCCTTCCACTAGAACTAAAAAGTCCTAGTGGAGATACTTTGAGCACATAGCAAGACAAGCGAAGCCTCCAGCAGAATTAAAAAGTCCTACTTGAGATACTTTCGACACAGAGCAAAACAAGCGGGTGCTATGGAAAAGTTAGTGATTGAAGCCTTCCAGCAAAAGTAAAAAGTCCTACTTGAAATACTGTGCATACATAGCAAGACAAGCGGATGCTATGGAAAAGTTAGTGATTCCACCAGAATTAAAAAGTCCTACTTGAGATACTTTGGACCATTTGGGCCCTTCTCAACTTTATTAAGGTCTCCCCCATACACATCTGCATTAATTTTCGTTCCACGTTCCAGAACATCAACCAACAATACGCCATTCCTGTCCCAAACAACAACAATAGCCATAAACTTTCGGTTCTCAAATATTTGCTTGTACTTTTTTACTTTGGAGGAATCCGCATGCCTTCACTACATTTACTTGCTTTATTTCAAACATTTGTTTTCAAAATGTGCAGAGGCCATTTGCTAGTTTTTCTGAACATCTTGACACAGAGCAAAACAAGCGGAGGCTATGGAAAAGTTAGAGATTGAAGCCTTCCGCCAGAATTAAAAAGTCCTACTTGAGATACTTTGGACACATAGCAAGACAAGCCGATGCTATAGAAAAGTTAGTGATTGTAGCCTTCCATCAGAATTTAAAAATCCTACTTGAGATACTTTGGACACAGAGCAAAACAAGCGGCGGCTATGGAAAAGTTAGTGATTGAAGCCTTCCAGCAAAATTAAAATGTCCTACTTGAGATACTGTGCATACATAGCAAGACAAGCGGATGCTATGGAAAAGTTAGTGATTCCACCAGAATTAAAAAGTCCTACTTGAGATACTTTGGACCCTTAGGACCTTCTCAACTTTATTAAGGTCTCACCCCATACACATCTGCATTAATTTTCGTTCCACGTTCCAGAACATCAACCAACAATAAGCCATTCCTGTCCCAAACAACAACAATAACCATAAACTTTCGGTTCTCAAATATTTGCTTGTACTTTTTTACTTTGGAGGAATCCGCATGCCTTCACTACATTTACTGTTGCTTTATTTCAAACATTTGTTTTCGAAATGTGCAGAGACCATTTGCTAGTTTTTCTGAACAACATGACACGTATCTCGAACAAAGTTTGCGGTATTGTAGCCTGTTCGTAAAATTACATTCAATATCGTACATGAAATTT